>PPHD01018777.1:0-14394 GCA_002909625.1 Bambusicola thoracicus | reverse complement strand
CATCCAGCACTGGCACATAAAATAATTAGCCTTGAGGTGAGTTGGGCAATCAAACATACTACATTCAATACTAAGATTATTAAGCATTTTACAAACTGTTTTCTCATCTTCTAAGCTCAATAATTTCCCATTTCTCATTCATCGCATTTTATCTGTGAGACTGCCTAAAAATAAGATACCTCAGAGAAGACTGCTTAAGAAACAAAATAACAGCCTTATTTTCATTGTATTCAGTTATTCAGTTCACATTACAGCAGAAAGAAGACTCACTTATTGTAGCTTAATAAGAATGACTATCCATAGTCTAATGCAAAATAGTTTCCGAAAAGGGTTGAAAGGCTGATTAGCTCAGCGCATATCAAGGAGTAGAAGTCAGCCTTCTGAACATCAGCACACTATTTTCTCTACTTAAACTATACTACTAAGGATACTAGAAACTAACCTTTTACTTCTAGCAAATGAAAATTTTACTTTCCTCACAAAAGTATATGCATTTTTAACAAGACTCTTTATTCAATCTCTTTGATGCTACCCATGGTCGCCTGTGACCCATCAGCCATCTCGTAAGCATTTAAGTGAAAATGAAATATTTATGTTTCTATACTGCAATTAACTAGTAGGATAAGCGTTTAAATAAAGAGCTTCTTGTTTTATAACATTCAGTAATAGAATTACTAAGCACCCAAAAATGTACTGCCACAGATATATGAGCCTGTCAGTATGTTCCAACTTCATGAACTCTACGTTGCAGATGAAGGTTCGGGCTAGCCCTATGTTCTCCTAAGGAAATACCTCTGCTGTTTGAGCTAGTTCGCCTCTTCCCTCCCTGCCTGCCTTTCTTTTTTTCTTTTTGTCTAGAAAATGTGTTACTAGGTTAAGAAGTTACATATAAGTTACCTTTTCTCCACACAGGTACACTGTAGAAACACATAACCCTGAAGCTTTCATTTTTAACCTGAAATGAAGGAAGTACATTTTTGTAGAAGATAAACGCCTTACCTGGTGAAGGTCTCCGGTGACAGTGCCGCATGGGCAAAGGCTCAGCTCACCAACAGATACAGCTAGGTGCTCTGGCCAGCACAGCAGTTCCACAGCAGCCACAAGCTCCAGCCACAGTCCCACAACATTCAGGCAAAAGCATAGTAAAAACTCAGAAGTATAGCTGCCCCAAGCAACAAAGAGCAGAAAGAAAAACTCTGAGCAGTCAAACTTCCCACAAGGCTTGGGAAAGTGCACCTGGGCTTAAAAGAGGCCCCTGCCATGGGACGGCAGGTGTGGGCACAGGTGAAGCTGATCAAGGCAATCAGGGACAGAGGTGCCTGCAGAGTTGCCCGCAGAAAAATTAAGGAGGGGGATGCATTTATCCTTCTGCTGAATATTAATCTGTTTGGGAGTTAAAAAATAAAAAATAAATCATTTTTTAAAAAGCAGAGAATTAGTCTATGACTGAGAGAACGACTGAATGACAGTTATCTGTTTCCCATCAAGAGAGATGAAATTTGTTAATTTGTCTTATTTTAATCAGCATCAAGTATATAAAACAAACTGTTACAGATCATTGCTACTCAGGGGGTTGATGACAGTCTCTTGAATACATCTGTTCTTTAGCTCATTAGTAAGCTTCCAGAAGAGTAAAATAGATCTTCTTTCATTTACCCCAAAGAATAAGTTCTGCTATGATCCTCATGGGTCCATTTCAACTCAAGATACATGATGATTCTATCAAAATATGAGGGCTGCTCTGAAATCAATGCCTCCTATTTAATCACATTGGCCCGTAACAGAGGTGGATGCTGGTGATATGGCAGTAGAGGCTGAACCGTCCCACCAACATTCTATGGTATTTTGTTACTGTGTGGCTTACTTGCTGACCCTCCTTTGGAGTAAGCCTATAAATAACCTGCTGCTTTTACTAGAGATTCTTTTCTTCCTTATTGCCGTCTCCCTTGATTTTCATTCATCACGCCTGCTCTGAAGTCTCAGCTGAGCTTGACTAAATTCACAACCGTTTTCATTTTCGTCATTTTACCTCTTCTATTTTCTAGTATAATTCAATTTATGCCCAATTTCAGTTCATGAAGGTTTCTGCATTTCTCTTCACAGGACTTGGCTCCTGGAGTAAAGACTAAAATGGAAGGCAGGATGCTTTGTGCTTCAACTGCTATTTGTGAACCTGCTAAGTGCTGCTTTATATAACATATACAGAATCAACGAGACAAACTATACGGACAGAGCATTTTCTGCAAAAGGTTTACTTGCACTTTCTGTATTTGTGCTCAGAATTAGAACCCGTGGGACATGTGCACAGCCTTTCTTTGGCTATTAGACTACCTATCACAAAGCATGATTTCATTTACTAATACTGCTTATGCGCTCTCCCTTTCCTGGCACCGCGTGCTTGTTCTGAATTTACAGAAGAGATTACTGTAGGATGGAGGGCAGTCTGGTACTAAATTGAGGGACATCTCTTTGGAATTACTGCAAGTTCTAAATTGGGTGATTAAGTTTCCTCAGAGAAACAAATCTAGTCAAAACACAGTTGGGTCTCAGAAGGTGGTGCAATTTCCGCATCTCTCAGGCGTTTAGGTTTTTCTGTCACTGTTTCTATTACAGAAGACCAATACTTCCTTTCTCCTGTCTTTACAATGGCCTTATTGCCCTTTTTTTTTTTTTTTTTTTCTTTTTTTAAAAGTTGGTAAGCCCTTAAGGCAAGTTCTGCTTATACAATGTCTGGTACAAAAGGCTGCTGATTTCACTTCTGACTTCTGAGGTACTATTGTAATACAAATGATGATGCTAATCATATCGGGTGAATACTCAGAAAGAAGGCATTTTAGAAGCTTGATGTAAATCAAAGAAAGAAGAAAAACAACCTTATAAACATGGTACTCTGAAATAAAAGCTATTCACTTTTTATTCTTGGTTTAGATGCCCCTATTAGTTCATAATGACCAGCAAACTAATGGATGTCTTTCAAAGGAAGTCTTTGCATCACTCGATTCTTTGTAAATTTTTAGTAAGATTAGAGGATTTTTGCCTTCTTTTTTCTTAGAATGTTACAAATACTTCTTTTCCATTTTGCTCTCCCACTGTTTTAGACACTGAAATGGTTATATCACAACCATAGAACTATTAAAATGACTACTCTAAGGTTATAGATATGTACAAGAACAAAAGAGCTGTTGACTGAAAAGGGAACTGCTTTAAATTATTCAGAGAGCTTCCTTTTCTTTCCTTGGGTTTTTGAGAGCAATTGAAAAAAAAGCTATGAATGAATACGAACACTATGTGAACAATCCGACAGTGTCAGTCCCAGAATTAATGCTATGTACATTTTCCTCTTTTGATCACTGACTTCTTTACTTGTTTACTTCTTTTTAAATAGATTACCTCCTCCTATTTAACCATGGCACCAAAGACTGTGCTCTAATTCCACTTCAGAAGTTTCTACGGCAGTACACTGGAATACCTACATGAGTATAAAAGCACAGCAATCCTGTTTTGCAGACTTTTTTCTTAACCTTGCTAATACTGCAGAGGAGAATCCCGTACCTTCAAAGTAATGGAAGAAAAAAAAAGAAAAAGAAAAGAAAAAAGAGTAAACCCAGAAGTTTTCAGTCCTTCCTTTCCATTTCTTGAATTAAAAAACAATGAGTGAAAACATTTTTTGCCCTTAGATGTACGATCAAAGCAATGCAGCAATCAAAAGTATACAAAAGAGAAAAAAAGTTAATAATGCCCTTAGAGATATCATGCCAGCCAGAACCCTTGATTTTATGAACAAGAAAAAAAATGTGGATATGTGTGCACATGTTTGCTCAGGTAGAGTTAGTGCATGCTATGTAAATGGATTGTATGAGCATAATGAAGGAGTTCTGTTTCTTGCTACATACCCATTTACAGGAAAAGAACGCTGTGCTTATTCTCCTTTTGTTGGAGGCTGTAAAGTAACATCACCATAATTTTTCCCCATGAATCACAGGACTTTTAAGGAATTTCATTGTAATCACATTTAAATTTCTTCCTTTTTATAAGCCATGCATTCAGAATGCAGAGTAAACATTAGGGCAGCATCAGTCACCAAACCGCTCTGTAGAAATGGAAAGAGCCTTTCTTGCACCTGACTGGTGGCTGGGTGCAGTCCAAGAATAACGAGAGTAACATGTGAAGCTGGCAGAAAGAAGCAAATTGACAAACAAATGCACTTTAGAGGATATTTTTCAAGGATTAAAGCTTGCTAAGGCACTTAATTCTCTCTGATTTTGTGAATCAGTTGTTCACAAGCTGTTCTAAACAATTTCATATGGACTGGGATAAAGACGCCTGTTTAAAGAAGCAGGATTACAGAATATCACTTCTGCCAGATGTAAAAAAAAATTAAAAATGACATTTTCAACTGTTACTGCTGGAGGGGAAATTATGAAAACATGAGTCACTTTGAAAATTATTTATTTTCACTGGTGTGTCCAGGGCCACTCAGGATTTATATTCTCCTAAGGAGGTTTAAGATTTCAGCTGTATTCCCACCAAGGTTACAGTTCAACGAAGGGCTGCAGAAGGAAATTTTCTTTCCCCTTCCATGATTTTGATAATATTGAGGACTGATGGGGTTCAATTTTTTTCCTAACTCAATTTAAAATCGGCACTCAAGTTGATGAAAATATGATGAAATTGCCTTGTCTATTGATTTTCTAAGTTCTGTGATACAGTTTGATTAATTGGTTTAGTGAAATTGTTTCCCTCTTTTTTCAGGCTTAGTACTTTTCAATTTGATTCTCTTACTTTATCCTTTTTGACTGGTTGGCATGAAATGGCACGAAATGACAGCTTTAGAGTACCACTTTCTACATGTTTTACCCAAATATAATTACCCAGCTAAGGTGCAAATAGGTACAATCAGTCCTTTAGTAACTCTTATGATTCCTCCAAAGGTGTACATTGATGCTCATTTTGCAGCCCTTTAAGAGGTTTGTTTCTACCTTGCAGTTTACACTCTCCAATAAATATGACTGTGCTGTGAAACAGAGGAGTAGAATAACCTCAGTCTAGGAAATGACCTCTGTCTGCCAGCAGTGAGGACTGGTTTAGAGTCCCTGAAGGAATCTCCCTCCACTGCCAGTGTGTACATATAAAGTTTATGAAATGAAAGCATAATGCAAAGGATATCATCCATGTATAATAGGCAGCCTCAGGACTGCACATTCTAAAGAATGCTATATGCAAAGAAACAGTGTCCATAAATAAATAGTTGGCCTCTGTCTTTTCGTTGTCACACAAGGACCATCCAGTTGTCACTTTTTCCCATTATCGGTCCCCAGTAGTCATCACTAAGAGAAACCATCTATTCATATTATTTAACTTGACTTTGGATCCAGTGCTCAGTGGAAGGAAAGAAAAGAATTATCTGTACTTCCATGGGCTTGGTTAAGAACATCTCAGCTGGAAAATAAGATATATCACATAACACAGGAAGTACCAGGAGCTTTTCCTGCAGCAATGTTCTGCCTGTATTTGTTGAACAGGTTTCTTTTTTGCCCTGGTTTAACTCTGATGCTAATATTTCATTCCTTCTGGCCAAAAAAAGTAAAATAAAATAAAACAAAAATTCAAACCAAATCCCACAGCAATGAATGAATGAAAACTCTGTTGGCTAAAATAACAGTTTCATAGGATTTCACACAGATAAATCAGTGGCAGTATTGTTCAGGACAAAAAAAAAAAAAAAAAAGAGGCACGGTGAAGATATGTGATTTATACAGAAGGATGACAGCAAAGGCAAAGAATTCCAGAACCTAAGTCCAGTGCTCAAAGGATAACTTCCACGTTTTGAGGTAATTTATCAGTCAGGTGAGGAGGCAGTGTGCTCTTTAACATTTTGCAAAGTTTCTTAGTATAGAATTTATTAATGTTTTATATTATTTCTGAAACTATTGCAGGATAAATAATTGGACATCAGTATCTTTCTTCCTGGTACAGATTTTCCTGAAAAATTCTGTCAGAAGATCAATTTTCTGCAAGGCAGATTATCAAACATTTCCCATTAGTAAGCTGTGAAGACAAAGATCCTCTGGAGTTGAGAGGATCTCATGGTATCTATATTTCTCGAGATCTATAATTTAATGAAAACAACTGTTGAATCATAAAGCAATTTAAGCGAGGAGTGTAGCTCAGCTTGCTCATCCCAGAAACCAGGAATTCCTACCACTGTCACTCACTGCTCAGAAATGATTTGCCTGATTTCAAAGGGCACCATTTCAATTCAACTTATATATAACTGCCATGGCTCCAATTTCTCTTGTTTAAGAGATTTGCTTTATTTTAGGATTTGCAGTATTCTTTTCTATTTAGTGTTTAGTTTCAGTATTATCCTCTTTGCAACAAATCAAAATTATGCTTGATTTACCCCTCTCCTAGCACTGTAAATGAATTCCTGATGCCTACGTGTCAGATTCCGGGTGTTAAGGAAGGTCAAAGCAATGACAGCCTTCAGGACTCTGCCTGTGAATGCTAAATTGCCTACTCATCACTCATCACCAGCACAAGCTCATCCAGAAAATACAGCCATAGCATAATGGAAGTAGTGCTTGAATAAGCTTTAGACTTTCTTTTCATCATTTATAGCTTTCCAAATTTTATAGTTAGGGCCTGATTTTCTCAGCAGTAAGTATTCTCTCTTCACCCTGACTGTAAAAGAAATCCTTGTTTGAGAATATACCTTCTCTAATTTCTTTTTCTTCCCAGGTAACAAGAAAGGCCTGTCATCGGACTGCCTGAACGGGTGATGATCAGCAGCACTGACCGGAAAGCAGGATGTTACTAGGATGCAGGAAAAGAATATATGGAAACTAGGCTCCAAAGTGAATTCATTGCTTTTGGGATACTCTGACAGCAGCATCTATTAGGGAGCATTACCAGGGAAGAAAAGAATAATTCTTATAATTCTCTTTGCTCTAGCTTATGCTTCTGAAACAAAAAATCTTCAGCTGTTAAACTTGATGCCATGTTGTTCCTTGCATATACATTTGTTTCCCTTGTCATGAAATGAGAAACATGCTATTCTCAACATTCAGGAACATCACAAAATCAAGCATTCTATTAATGATCTCTTACTTTAAAGTACTGGAAATCTTACTTTCAAGTACATGTCTGAAGGAGCAACACACACAAATTAACAGGACCTTAACTTCATGTCCTTAATTTTGTGCTCAGGTTCCTTTACATGTATTCTGCCGGCAAAAGAGAATTCAGAAATGAATACACATGAGACTACAGATGTGCTGTGTATCTTTGCTTTCTGTATCACTCTCATCCTCTCTGGGCCAAATTCTGATGCCTTGTTCGCATTAAGCAGTACCCTATCTCACTAAGATTTCTTGTACAGCAAGATACCATCCAGCCTGAGTGAGTGTTTCAGAATCTGATCATTTATAAATAATACTTTTCCTCAAATATGGGTACAAGATTAACTAGACTGATAGCTGAAATGAGTTCTTATCATCTAATGCATAATTACTATCTTCAAAAATGTTTCCATGCAACTTTCATTCGACACTGCAGCTGAGAAATCCCATCAGTTTCAGATGCTGCATGTGGTGACAATGACCTGGAACAGTGAAAGGCTAATGGAATTGCACGAGTGTCACTACAGACATAATCTGAAAGCAGTGAAGTTGTGCAAGGGTAGCTGAAAGCATAATTTAACCTGCAAAATATTTCTGATGGGCAAGTATATGATGGAAGGAGGCCGGTGTGACTGTGAGGGCCGAAGTTGAGTTTGAAGTGCCAGCAGTTGAGAAAAAAAACAATTTCCAAAAGCAGCTTGCTTACATAACGGATGGAAATTCATGACAACTACTGATCCACAGCATTACGTGTTATTATGTCACGCCGTCTTGGGCTTCTTTTCATGGTTGAACTGTATTTTAAAAAATTAAAAACGAGATTTAAGGAGGCAAAAGCAGGGATTTCAGTGAAAGCAACATCAAAACATTTCTTAAAATAAAAATAATTTGACTTAAAGTCAAAGTGAAAATTTTTACTTAATAGTTTCTTAATGTTAATAGAGTTACTTCCATATTGGAATATACTGCATTTTTAATACTATTTGAAAAAGGAGGCACTTCTTCTTTTTATCCTTGAACATATATTAATATATTTATTACAATATATGCATGATTTCAATTCAACTTTTTAGGAAGTTCGTGTTCTGATCACTAATTCAGATTCTATTCTACCATCAGTTAGTATCCCTAACTCCAGTGCCAAGATGCATTGTTAGAATTATTTTTTCACTGATAAAGCTTACAGTGGCTGGATGAGACAACTCCACTTTTAGCCCTTGAACATGTAAGCATGTAAGCATGTAAATGATTTTATTCCTTTAAACAAAACAAATGTCTCTGTTTTGCTTTTTTATGTCAGTATCACTAGACAAAACCTTTGTTTAATGCTGAAGAAAACCAACATCAGATATAGCCTGCTCCCCAGCCTCAAAACCAGACAAGTTAGAGGAAAAATGTCACATCAGCCTTCCCACATTCATATTGTTTCCAACCAACTCCTTCATCTAGCTTATATTACGTAGTTACAACTCTAAATATGAAAACCTTGTAGAACCTTAAATACAAAACCTCCAGTGTCTTCTTTCCAAACACCATTGTGTCAAGAGAGCAGCGTAAGCAGATGACCCACACACCCTTCCTGGGCCAAACCTGGAAAGCTTTACGCAAACCTGCAGCACCCTCTCCTTCTCTGCCTCTGTCCTTTCATCCTAGCTTTAAACATTGCATTTGCACTGCAGTATGTTGGTCATCAAATTACAATTCAGATAGTTCCTCTTTGGAATATATTCCATTGCAGAAAAGAGGATATTAAATATTCTGACCCGCTCTATAATTGATATTACAGGAAACAGCAAGTATGCAAAACATGAAAGAGAAGTCCCAGAGATCTCTTGAAAGGAATTGGACAACCTCACCTCCTCTCAGTAAACTGGTGAAACAATCACTAAAACAAGTGGTTTTAAGATCTCCTTATCTCTCTGTATCAATTCATTTGCATTAAAGCCCATGAATATTTCACCTACTGTTCAAAACTTCAATTCTTATGGCTGGGAGGGGGGTAATGTCACTTCAGTGAAGATTTTTTTTCAAAATGAAGGTTCAAAGCTGATGCCTACACTGGGTGCTTTCATGCAGGCACTGCACTGTAGCAAGTTGAAAGGAAATCTCATTAGAAGAGGATTCCAGGAGAAGAAGAAAAAAAAAAAGCACCATCACTGTTAGTGCTAATTAGCAGCTTTTTCTGCTGTTTCAAAAGAAGCTCCAAAATCCAAATGAAAAGATGGATTATTTCACCCCAGTGGTATTCTTCCAGGTCAGGGGTGAGACAGCTTGTGAGTGTAAGGTTAGTTCTTGTTCCAATCCAACTGCCAGACAGCCTGCCTCTTTGTTAACCCAGCAATAATCGGAAACCCAATTTTGTGACTCTGTAATACCAATATCAGGAAACAAAAGAGGTGTGATTTCTATTAGCGCTGATGGAACTCTTCTCTTTCAAAAATAACTGAATGGTAAATTAAAGATGTGACAAACTATGACAGAAC
This sequence comes from Bambusicola thoracicus, assembly GCA_002909625.1. NCBI lineage: Eukaryota > Metazoa > Chordata > Aves > Galliformes > Phasianidae > Bambusicola > Bambusicola thoracicus. The sequence goes on along the minus strand of PPHD01018777.1, from coordinate 4,790 downwards.
TTTAAATTCTGACATGTATTTTAAAAACAATCTGTGTGACATCCAAAGGAGGCAATCCATTTTATGCATACTGTTATCTGTTAACATACCAGGTACAGTATGCCTGTATGTATACCCACAGGCAGAACACACATCTTCCAGCCCCAAGATAACTGAAAGGACTTGGTTGCACACTGGATTTAGTAGACACAAAGAACGAAGGGACCAGACAGACGGTGCAATGGCGAATTTAATCTGAATTGCAAAAGAAAAATAAGGATTTCAGAAGTAGTCAATCTTTTTCAACCGCCATCAATTCTCGCTTTGATTCACTTCAGCGTGGATTATAGAAGGGCATAGGCAAGCGTTCAAATTCATAGCATATACAAAAACACTCCAAGGAATTCAGAACAACATAATCCATCCAGCCTGTCAGGGTGCATAAGCAGTATGTATATTTTCCATGCCCATTTATGTCAATTTATGTTTTTTTAACTACTTACAATCATACAGAAAAGAATCAGAATCCACAATTCCTGATTGCCAAATAATACACTATCAAAAACCATTTTCTCAGTCTTTCTAAGGCTCAGAATTCTAGGCTGTTTCTAATGCTCAGCACCTTCAAGAAGCAGGCCCAAATACCTCCAGAGAATCACTCAAATGTTGATCAACACAGAACCTGCAGAATTCCACGTGAAAGATGGAATACCACATGATAACACCTGTCGCACTTAAAGAGAGAAAATCAGAGTCAGTACTTCATATTTCATCACAGGTAAGCACATGTTTAAAGGAAATGATAGCAATATTCTTGTGGTGTGTATTATTGGCTCAACAGCCAAAGGTCTGAAGGAAACTGGCAAATTTCTTTAGTTAGAGTTCTTTAGTTGTCCTTCATGCAAAGTTCCATGACTTCAGGAAATGTAAGCCCTTTTCTTCTTGACCATAACTTTGGACTTAGAATGGCTTCTTAGGTTAGATTTTTTTAATCAGGTTTACCAGCTGTAAAGCACCTGTAAGGATGAAAATCTTTTATAAGGCTCTCTAAACTGTAATATTTTCTTCAGGCTATATTTCACCTTGACCGTAACACATTTATGCTGTCACAGTCCCTCTGAGAGCAGCCATTCTAATTTCATTTTACTAGAACTTAATTATTGTTGATGTCTGTTTAAAAGAAAACAAAACCTAGCAAGAAGACATAATGGATTATTATAAGTATTACTGAAGTTGATAGAAAAAAATGGAATAGGCTAGAATGAAAGCAGAGGGAAGGCTTATATCCTCATAGGGGCTGGAGCTTACAGACACACCTCCCTGTAAACAGTTCTAATTTTTACATGCTCTAAGCTGTTTCTGATGGGATTAATTGCTATTAAGTACTGTAAGATCTCTGTCTTTTTCATGTGTATTTCATATCACAAACTGGAACACATTCACAGGTGAATGTGGGTCTGATTATTGAATTTATTTAACTGCCTTTTGCTCCTATAGATATAAACATTTGAAAGACAGAAGACAAAAGCCTCTGGTTCTAACAGAGATATAATCAGTAGAGGCAATAGATTGCCAGTTTTGATTAGAAGTTTGAAATCAAAATAATAGGCTGCTGAGGCAGGATTAGTATTTCTACCACTCATACCGCACCACAGCACTTGTGCACGGTGAGAGGTGGCCAGGAAGGATTAACATGACCTTTCCTTAATAAACAGACTATAAGCTTTTAGAGACTGGGTGGTAAACAAAGCAAAGTGCTTGAAAAGAGCAGAGATCACATCCCTTCTCATAAAGCTTGTTCTGATTCTTTTGGTTGATTTTTTTTTTTTTTAATCTGTAAGGCTTTTTTCCATCCCTTATATTTCCATCACTTGTGTATGCCAAAGCTGGGAACCAAATTTATCATGTTACCTTATTCAAGTTGCTCAGACTGAACTCACCTTACGTTTAACTATTAAAATAACTGAAATAAGGAAACTCAATACATGTGTACAACACTGTATAAAAATACAGTAAAAAGTTACAACGCTGGATATTAAACATGAGATAACGTTTTAACCTAAAGAAACCCAAAGATTTGGGTGGCTTGATGTATGATTCTACCTACTCACACTGACCAGCTACTTTATGTGTCTCAGAGACTGTGCACTGTAACCACAAATACCTTAACGAGGAAATAAAAAAGAATGTTTCTATCCCCTCTGCAAAAGACTCCTTAGACTGATCAGAGCTCATTGATCCTTCTGTGCCTACTTCTCTTTTCTCACAGGCACCACTGTGTCTGAGCTCTTGCACTGGAATATGTATCAAATAAAAATGCCTAATATTTCCAAGGAAAATTGATTTAATAACAATATCCTCAATGTCTCCAATTTCGTGCAGCCTACCTTCTTCCTGAGCCAAAAATCAATTTATGTTTCCTATCCCTGTACTCCATATTTAACCCGGACATTAAAGACACTCAAGGGAAGTGTCTGTACTTCCTCAGAATTGCACTGTTTGGGCAGAGAAGGCCAGTATTGTCAAAATTATTGCAGAATGTGGTTTAAAAATTTTCTGGTGAAGGGACAAGAGGCTTTTTATTGCAGACTTTCAGCAAAGTGGCAGTTTATTTGAGATTTTCACGACTAACTATAGTAATACTTTGATGAGATGCTTCATTTTCACTTAATCATTCCTTTTTTTTTTTACTGTTCTATATTGCAAAATGCGACATAACAAGCAGTTTCACGAGCAGTAGAATTAACAGAATCAGGTTTTTCAAAGCACTTATGCTTCATGGGAGACTGTATCTAAGGAAGATGCTGTGAAGAGATCTCTCTTAACAGGATCCTAATATATGAGGAAAACAACAGACGATACTGATTTCTCCAGTATTTAATAAAACACTGGAAAATCGGTACAGACAATGAAATTAAGATAAATAATTTTTTAAAGTAACACAAAAAAAATGTTTTCTTAAGATTTGAACGTTTCCAAGTTTATTTTTCTTCTTTAATGTGAATTCTGTGGTGCATAGCATAGAGTGAATTCAAGCTTCATGCTTCCCCTTAAATAGATCATTAACAGGATTATTCTTCTTTGCTAGACTATTTCACAGAATCTGTAGGAATTTATTATTACTCATCCATTTCAAAATATGTTTCAAACTCACCAGTGGGTTCCAGATGAACTTACAGGCAGAAGAATAACACATTTCCTTAAGAAACCAGTTAACTATCAAAATCACCACAGAAAAATCAATATTTTTACCTTGTAAAGGATTTCAGTGATGCCACAATAGGAAAGTTACTGAGTTCCATGTTAAAAGCCTTCATTCAACAACAACATTTAAGATTTTTTTTTAATTTAATTTCAGATAAATTCACGTCTTTAACTAGGACTTATCGTTTACATTGAGAAGAAAAAAATGGAATACTATTCAGGTACCTCAGCATTGTGTCTAATCAAACGGCAAATTTATGTCTTAATAAAAAAAAAATCAACATTTTTCCTCCATTTGAATGTCTGTATTATCGGTTATGCATAATGAATAAGTAAAATGCATTATTTAGAAAATAAAAAGAAGCATATTTTATACATGCTTTTCTAAAGTTCTCAGACTGATACATAGATAAATGACTATATATCAACAACAGGTGATGAAGAAACTATTTATCCAAACGTTGGACAGCAAAGTAAAACAGAATCCAACTCAAATTCTGTAATTCCTCACCTCTTGCTTCAGCTACTGGAGTAGGCATTCATGGGGAAAGAGGCTGTGATTCGTAAGGAAATTTTATCTTTCCTTTGCCATTGTTGGAGTGATCGCCATAGTTCTGCATTACAGTTTCCAGGTGAGCACTCATTCAATTTTAAAGTAATGCTTTCCAGTCAGATAAAAAGAATTGCCACAGAATGAGCAGTCAGCAGATAGTATTTTTTTTCCTCTATAAATTGAGCTACCATTAAACTGTTTTTATTCCCAAAAATATGACGTACTCCTATCAGAATGATTTAGTTACACGGTAATTAAGACAGATGCAAAGCCAGTGCTCACGAAGGATTGCTGAGGACCCTGTACACTAAGTAGTTTAGTGAGGAAGTCATAGAAAATTCCATGCCGGTAAGTGAAGATAATGCAGCCAGAAGAAATACTATCCCAACTTTAGCAATGATAGTCTTTCTACTGACAGTCACGGAGGAAGGAGTTATTCATGTTTTAATAAATACGTCTTTGAAAACATCAGCTCAGTGCTCAGCAGTGGTATAAAAGCAAAGTCACTCATTTGAAAGGCATTGAAGACTGGAACAGACAATATGATTATGCCACTGCATAAACTGGAGTTTGCTTCCCCTCAAAAACATACCGTGGAGATGAAAAAGGTGCGGGAAAAAGCTACAAGAGTGATCAAATACACGGATTAGCTTTTGTAAAAGAGGCAGCTAAGTAGATTAGTATTTTTCTTTCTGAGAAGGAGACGACTGAAGGCTAAATGCAGGCAGATGTCTGCAGTATTGTGAGTGAAGAGCAGACAGCGAACAGGGATGATCGCTGGCTGCTTCTTCCAATACAAAAGTGGGGAAGAGCAATGGGTGGAAGAAATCAACATTGCTGGGCTAGGATCAGGGCTAACTTCTTTGCACCATATATAATATTGATAAGGTTCTGTGATCCCCTTAACCAAGAAAAATTGCAAGTCAGTTGAAAAAACCGTCCCACGGTGGTCAGTGGATCTGTTCTGTTTGGCCTAGCAGAGGATTTAACTTTGAGCGCTTATATTTCAGAACAACTATTAGGTTTGTAAAAGGATGTTGCCGACATACCGGAC
>PPHD01018776.1:0-14394 GCA_002909625.1 Bambusicola thoracicus | reverse complement strand
GGGGGGGGCGGCCGAGAGGAGGGGAGAGCGCGTAGCGCACGCGCGAGGGCACGGCGGATCGGCGCACGCGCGGCGGGACGAGAGCGCGCCGCCCGCCCCGCCTCCTGAACTACAGCTCCCACAGCGCCCCGGGCGCCGCCTCCGCCTTCATCCGGCCGCCGCCGTCAGTCCGGCGGGGGACGGCTGTCGGGGTCGCGATGTCGCGGGGACGGGAGCGGGTGGTGGCCTTGGTGGATATGGACTGCTTCTTCATGCAGGTGGAGCAGCGCTTCGACCCGCGGCTGCGCGGCCGGCCCTGCGCCGTGGTGCAATACAACCAGTGGCAGGGCGGCGGGTAGGTGCCGCGGCCCCTCGGCTCTCCCCTCCTCTCTCCCCTCCTCTCCCCCTCCCCTCCCCGCCGGCCTCGCGCCCACGGCCGCGGTGCGTTGCAGGATCATCGCGGTGAGCTACGAGGCGCGGGCCTTCGGCGTGTCCCGTGGGATGTGGGCGACGGAGGCGCGGGCGCTGTGCCCCGAGCTGCTGCTGGCGCGGGTGCCCGAGGCGCGGGGCAAAGCCGACCTCACCCGGTGAGCGGGGCCGGGGGGCGGCGGGCGGCGGGGCCGGGAGCGGCGGGGCCCGGCGAGTCGGGCGGCGGCTGAGCTGTGCCGGCAGGTACCGGGAGGCCAGCGCCGAGGTGATGGAGGTGCTGTCGCGCTTCGCCGCCATCGAGCGGGCCAGCATCGACGAGGCGTACCTGGACCTGACGGGCAGCGCGCGGGAGCGGCTGCGGGAGCTGCGGGGGCGGCCCCTGGAGGCCGAGCTGCTGCCCACCACCTTCGTGCAGGGGCCGCCCGCCGGGCCCGGCCTCCAGCCGGCCGACAAGGGTACGAGGGGTTCGGCCCCGCGGGGCTCCCGGTGCCGGGCCGGCGCTTGGCGGGGCGCGGCCGTGGCGTCCCGCGCCGTCCCTTCCCGCTGTGCTGGTAGAGCCGCTGGGGCGGAGGGGGGCGCGCTTCATCCCCCCGCGAACAGAGCGCCGCGAGCGGCGGCCGCGTGCTCCCATAGCTTGTAGCTCCTAAGCCGCCTGCTTCTTTCCTCGCCAACGTGCGCTCTCAGCTGTAGACAGCCGTTTGCTGGTGCTTGCCGACGCCGTCGGTGCCTTTGGTGGGCACGCCAACACCCACATCGCTCCCCTTTGCTTTCCTCTTTCCAGAGGAGCTGCGGCGGCGTGGCTTGCAGGAGTGGCTGGCGTCGCTGTCTTTCGATAACCTCAACTGCCCCGACCTGCAGCTGGCCATGGGGGCGGTCATTGTGGAGGAAATAAGGGCGGCCGTGGAGAAGGCCACCGGATTCAGGTGCTCGGCCGGGATTTCGCACAACAAAGTACGTGTGTGAGGCATCAGCCTCACTTCTCTGAGCCCCGGTGTGCCGCAGCAGTGCCGTTGTGTTCTTCTAAGCCTGTCAGATGAGTGGGGAACGCTATAGCGAGAGAATGACTGTTACCGACACAAACTCTCACTGACTGGGAGGAAGAAGGAGAACAGCAGCGTGCTGCTACTGAGCTGCTTTGCCTCTTTCTGGTCAGTTGGTCTCTGCCACCTGCCAGCCATGCTCTGGGTGATGCTCAGCCAGCCACGCCAGCGCCTCGTGCACGGCAGCAGCTGCAGAAGCAAACTGACTTTGATGCTGCAGTTGTGGAGCTCAGCCTTTGCAGGGGGAGCTCACCCGTTACGACTTGAGAGGTGCAGGAGCTGACCAGAGTGAGAGAAAGATAAAGATTAAAGAGATGCTTTGAGATTAGGGGAAATGCGTCTCATCTTGGATTGCTGTAGATACGAGTTAAGCTCCCACCAACCAAGTGCAGATACTGGAGCTAGTTCTGCACGGGCTCACCTTAGAAGTAAATGGACTGTGGCACAAAGCTGAGCGAGCTGCACAGGAGCACTGGTGTAGAAATGTCCAATGGAATGGATGTTCAACTTCCAGCTTTGCTCTCCATAACAGAGAACATTCCTGCTCATCATAGGAGCACCTCCCAGCAAGCTTCTATTCTTGCATTATTATTTTTAAGGAGAATAAGGAAATTATGATGGGCTGTGCTGTCTCTGAAGAACTACGTATCTATTGTACTAAGTGCAGTGCAGAGAACACCAGGTCAGAAGCCTGCATGTGGCCGTGGTGCAGAGTGTGCTACAGTGCTGCCACAGCCAGCTCAGCTGTGTGTGCGTGAGCTGAAACAAGCATTCGGGGTTCTCAGTAGACCACAGTGCATTTTGCCCAGCAGGAAGCCATCCACAACTGCAGCATCAAAGTCAGTTTGTTTCTGCAGCTGCTGCTGTGCGTGAGGTGCTCTCAGCGGCTGGCTGAGCATCACCCAGAGCGTGGCCTGCAGGCAGAGACCAACTGAACAGAAAGAGGAAAAACAACTCGGCTCGCCTCAGTGCCAGCAAACTGATATTCTTCTTCCTCCACAGCACGGTGAATCTGTCAGTACAAATCATTCAGTGGATGCACCCACTGGTCCCTAAAACTCGAGGGTGGGGGTTACCTGCTTTAAACTCTCGTTTTCCCTGTTTTGAGATCATTTTCTTCCTCGTGAGCTAACAGGTTAGAGCAAACCAGGAACTCAGCTGATAAGTGATACGAAGTCACCAAGTGAGCTATTTGGAAGCACTAGGAAGATAACAGCAGGGTTTTACTAGGAATGACTTGTGCCAAACTAATGCCATGTACCACACTTGACACTGCTCTGATACAGGAGAAACCTTGAGGCACTTCTTGTCACAAGTAGAAGACGTTAACTTGGCAAGATAAAACATGAATGAGGTTATCTGTCTGTATCTAGCTACAATAAAAATACTGTAGTCTGTAATAACTGTTTAATGAAGTGCAGTCAAATTGGGATGTCTAAATGGGATCCTGGGGAGATCAGTCTGAGTTCCAGTAAGAGCCAGTGTTTGCCATGAAGCCTATAGGGAGGTAACAGCAGTAGGAATTACAGGTGAATACTAAGCGTGGGCAGGGCTGAGAGGCTGCGCCGTGAGAGATCTGGGAGCTGAGATTAGGGATGAAAACTGTGGGCTTGGAGAAGTCCAGAAACGGACTGAAATCCTTTCTCTTTGAGTGGCTTGCAGGAAAAAAATCAGGAGGTTTTTGGCTGAGTTGTAGTAAGTCAGGACGTAGCCTGGGGTTACTGTGAGCAATCAGCAGGATGAGCCAGTAATGGGAGCACAAATGGCAAAGCCCTGCTGCAGTATGTGCTAATTAGAGAGGTGTCAGAAAAAGTCAACTAATTATGCCCGCAGAGCATCAGTGGTTGGTTCAGCTTGCAGCAGTTTGCTTCAGGGAAAGCGTGGTTAAACTTGGAAGAGACTCCAGTGAAAGAAGAATATCTGGACAGCTGCAAAATGACTGGATGTGAAAAGCTGAAGGAGAGGGATCCGTTTTGTCTAGAAAAGAGCAAGGGGTTTGAAAAAGGCCGTTATCAAAGATGCAGCTTCATTGGTGGGGAGAAAGCTTTGTTTAGTTGTGTGTGGTAATGCAGCGAAAGATGAAATGATGGGACTTTTTAATATCAGCCATTCTTATTTCAGCTGTATATTTTTGATCCGGTGTTAGATTAGGGTGAGAGGGGAAGCAGTATAGCAGATAGGTGAGAGAACATCCCTTTCGAGCTAGCACTTGTGTGTTTTACAGTTTCCTTTTGCAGCATTATGCTGCTGTAGACCTTACATAGAGAAGCTTAAAACAGTGACAGAGAAAAATCCAGATAGAAACAGAAGATGACGGAACAAGCATAGTGAGAGAAATAGGTGGAGGAGGATCATGGAGATGCCGGGTGGTCCCTGGGAGCAAGTAGTGGTGCACCCTCTGCGCCCTTCCTGGCAGCCTCTCCAAAGGCAGCCCTTAGCGCTGCTAAAACAGCACGCGCCGTTGAGTTCTGGCCAATAAAGTCAGCACAGTTTTTAATAACGAGCTTTCCACCCTCTTCCATATTACAGATGCTGGCAAAACTGGCCTGTGGGTTAAACAAGCCCAACCGCCAGACACTGCTATCTTCACGATCTGTCCCGCAGCTCTTCAGCCAGATGCCTGTCAGCAGTATGTGAGTACTGGGGAGCTGCCTGCTTTTGCGCTGCCTAGGGCTTAGGCTGAGCTGCTGTGTGGTGAGAGCACCTATTTGAAATGCTGGTGCTGCACTTCCTTGGTCTAGGCTTTTTATGAGGAAGAGGGCTCTGCTTGCCTTTGTTACTGTGGTCCTTGCTTCTGTTAGTTTTGTCCTTGCTTGCATAAAGAGACTAAAGTGACCTGGGGGTAGGAAACTGTTCCTGGCTACCTCAACAGTGAGCAGTCTAATGCTAATTGACAGCAGTCAGCAAACGCTTTCAGCATCTACAGTAACTGTTCCTCAATCTATCTGATAGAGGGAGAGGAAATCCTGCTAGGAATCCCTTACAGCTGTGCATGACAGACGGTGCTTGGGAACTGCAGACCTGCTAGTGGATGAACTGCACCCAAAGAGCCCGCCAGCATTATTGGCAGAGGCTTTACCTGGGAAGAACTGCTCAAGATGACTGCTGGGATGCACAGGTGTAAGCCAGCAGCAGCCATGGGCGGCAGGGAAGAGGTCACTGTGTCCCAGTGTAGTGACGGAGCTGTTTTTCCAGCACGCAGGTGTAGTTTCATTTTGAACACTGTGCACAAATGCCATCTCTTGTGGGGAAGTGTTACCAGCCCTACTGCTCTATGGGAATGGATCCCTGGTCTCCAGACTTGCAGTGCTGTTCTCTGCCTTCAGTGTATCACTAGTGATAGAGAAGTGGGAGTGGGGAAAGGTCCTCTCCATGTGGATAGAAAGCATGGAGTGTGCAATGTGTTCCTAAGGGCATGGTTTAGGATTATCTTTTCAATGTGGAACTGAGAGTCACTGAAACTGGGTGAGCTGAGGAGCAATTCCCACTTCAACCCGTATTCAGCTTTCTCCTATGAGCAAAAGTTATGTACTTCCTTTTGACCTACCAGCTTCTGCCTGCTTCTAGTTGTCCTGAACTAGTGGCAGCTGCAGCAGAAAGGCTCACCATAGTCTTCCAAGTGGTGCTCTATTTTCATGTTTTTCCTCTGCTGTAGCCGTAACCTGGGGGGCAAGCTTGGTGTTGCCATCACAGACATCCTGGGAGTGGAGTACATCGGGCAGGTGACGCAGTTCAGTGAGATGGAGCTCCAGACTCACTTTGGAGACAAGACTGGGTAATGATGTACCACTTGCTGCAATTTGGGTAAGAAGGGAGGCAGTTCATCACTGCTGATGTCACAGCAGGGACTGAATCTTACTGCCTGTTGTGCCTGTCACAGCCGCCTGTGTGCAGGGCAGAGAATCATCCACTGGCACCTGCAGAACCTCTGCAGTGGGTGTCCCTGTGTTTATACATTCCCACAGGGGCCACATTGGCTGCCTTTGCATCATCATTCTTCTGTGGCTTTCAGGTCCTGGCTCTATGATCTGTGCAGAGGAATTGATGATGAACCTGTCAAGAACCGCCACTTGCCTCAGTCCATTGGCTGCAGCAAGAACTTCCCTGGGAAAACAGCCCTGGCTACACAGAAGGAGGTAGGAAAAGCCAACATCTTGCAAAAAGAAAAAACTCTAAAAGCAGATTAGCTTGCAGAACTGCTGCTTTTCTGTGTCGTGGTACCCTGAAACTGAAGCCAGGGGTCTGGTGGAAGGGAGTGATTTGGGCCACTAGAAAAATCCCACGTTGACAGAATTCAATTGACAACTCATGAATAAAAAGGTCCAGCCTCATAATTTCCATGAGGAAAAAGGCTTTCCGTGGTACCAAGCCTCCAGGGCTGGTTGCTAGAAGGAAGGTAACTAGCTGAAAGGAGGGGAGAGGCAATACGGGAGCTGGAGCTGTGGAGCCTAAGTACCTTAGGCAAGATCTGGTAGTAATGCTGTACGATTGGATTGGTGTCCGCAGTGCTTTGCCTCCAGAGTTGCCTGGGCCATTTCTTCCAGAAGTACTCCAGACAATGGGCTTCGTGATAATCTGTGTCTATTCTAGTCTGATCCCCTTCCAGTGTTCCTCAGTGTCTGTAGCATTGCTCTGGCCTGGCAGCAGTGCTGTGAGCGTGGGCCCAGACCTGTTTGTTACTCTTTCATCCAGGTGCAACACTGGCTGCTGCAGCTGGCCTTGGAGCTGGAATCCAGGCTCATCAAGGACAGGGATCAGGTAAGGAGGGGTGCAGAGACAGCATCCTTCTGTGCCTGAGGGTGGAGAGAGGAAATCTGCCTGCCCTTGGATGCATGCCAGCGCTGAGGTGCTCTGAGCAAAGAAGTGTGCAAGAGTCCAGCCAGCAAAGATGACTTTGTCCCAGAATGCTGCAAGGCTAAGGATGGTCCTTCTCTTGTGCTTTAGGATGCAGGGACTTGAAACCTGCTGCATTCTCTTCCTGCCTCATTGCTGCTCTGTTGCAGCTTGCAAGCCCTTAGCTGATGGTGCGACCTTTGAGAACAAATAATAGGATTGAATCCACATCTGGTAGACTGCAGGCTAGGGTGAAGTTAAGCTGCTAGGTTCACTGCTGTAGAAAAGCCAGAAAATGGCACACAGCTGCCTTTGAACAAAAGCAAGAACAAAATGCTTGCCAGCCTGCGTGAGGCAGTTGTGTAAGTCCTTGCAGTCCTGTATCATATCCCCTGGAGATCAGGCCAGGCAGGACAAGCTGCCATCTGTCACATAGCATGGAGAGGCGGCCGGGTTGGAGAGCATGCTAGGCAGAGGCCATTACTGCCGCCATTCCGACTCCTCCCTGTAGATGTCGCCTGCGGCACAGCTATGTCTTCTCTCTGCAGAACCACCGAGTGGCCAAGCAGCTGATGGTGGTCATCCGCATGCAGGGGGACACCAGGCTGTCACGCTTTTGTGCTGTGACCCGCTACGACGCCCAGAAGATCTTCAGTGATGCCTTTGCCCTCATCCAAAACTGCAACATGGCTGGGGCTCATCAGGCAGCCTGGTGAGTATGGCAGGAAGTGGTTCACATCCCTGCTAGGAACTGACTGATGGGAATGATGGTTGTGCTGACCGGCAGGAAGAGGACAAAGATGCTTCTTGGGAAGAGGCCGTTGGGGCAAGAAGGAAAAACGAGGGTGCACAGCTCCTGTATTCAACATAACTTCCTCCCTCCTGCTCTGTAGTAGATACTGGCGTGTACTTTTAAGACAAGGCTGCTGCTGAGGCCCTCTCTTTGACTAGAAGTCTCACAGTAGCTCCAGCCTGTGAACTGAAATGTAGGCTGGCAGCTGGCTGTCCCTGCTCTGGTACCTATTTTCTGGGGGAGGGAGAAGAAATGGTGTTTTGGGATGAGACCTTCTGCTGTGCCCAACCTAGCCTGCACTATCTGAGAGACTGTGTTCTGGAGATAGCATAACAAACAGTTACAGGAAACATCCCTCCCACTGCTTGTCAGATACCCAGACTGAGTGCTTTCACAAGTTTCCCTCTCTCTTGCCTGTGAGCATTTAATGCTGCTTAAAGTCTTACCTCGGGAAACCACTTGCTTCCCAGAACGGTGTCTGAGTTGCTGTTGGTCTGTCCTTTGCAGGTCTCCACCGCTCATATCAGTGCACCTCGCGGCTAGCAAGTTCTCTGCTCCCACGTTCCTTTCTGCAGGCATCGCCTCCTTTCTGACTAGTGACACTTCATCCGATGGCACTGATGCTGGCAGCACAGAGGCCACATCTTCCACGAGGCCTAGGGTGAAATTTTTCAGGAGCCCAAGCAAAGAGCATAGACAGAAGCCGGCTAATGCTATCGAGTCGTTCTTCCAAAAGGTGACAGAAAGGCAGCAGTCGCAGGTGGTACTAACCGGCCTGCCAGCTGCTGTGCGTGCTCAGTCACCTGCAGCCAGCTCCCTGGAGCACCCAGAGGGAGACAACAGTGCTGGACTTGCCTCTGAGCAGTGTGAGCTGGAGGCCTCTGTGAAGCAGAGTCCCAGAGATGGGAGTCCTGCTTCTCCTTGCAAGAGGCCGCCCTGTGAGGAGCTGCCGTCTGATGCTACACAAACACCCTCAACTCCACCCAGCTCCAGGATCCTTCCGAAGTTAAAGCCAGCTCTGGAGGGAAATGAGCAGAATTTGCCACCCCCTGAGCAAGCTCTGCTCCCTCACGTCTCACCGGGGGACCAGCAGTGCTGTGAGAAGTGTGGCCAGTACGTGTTGGCCTGGGAGCTCCCGGAGCACATGGACTACCACTTCGCTGTGGAGCTGCAACGCTCCTTCCAGGAGCCCAGCTCCCCACCGGCTCTAGCAGAGGTTCCCAACCCCAAGGCTGCAGCTTCTGGGTCTCCTGCCAAGGTGAGGAACAAGGCCAAGACTCCAACAGGACCTAATGCAAAACGACCTCGGGAAAGCGTGGCAAGGACTTTAGATTTTTTCTTTAAGCGTTTACCTCCCTAACACACAGCCACGCTGGAAGTTTTTAGAGAATCAGTGTTTTTAAAAGCAAAACCTTTTATACTGCCTTTCAGGTTTTAATCCAGAGAAATCTAATAAATTATCTCTATCCAACTCTAAGAGGAATTAGAACTGATGAATAGAGCGTGGTGCTGGACGTACCCAGCTTTGCGAATTGCACACGTAGTCTGGTGGTGACTACCATGCCTCTGCATGCTTGATGCTACCAGAAGCTGTATTGTACTCTCACCCACACCCCCTGCCATGGGTATTTGTTGAGTCTTACTGCTCTAGTGCACAGTGCTCATCACTAGCTCTAGCGTGCACAAGAAACACTGCTAATATCAACTAATCCCAATGGCTACAGAACTGACAAAACAGGCTACTATACAGCAAAACGGTGGGCACTGACAGGAGACCCACCATCGGGGCAGGAGATGGGCTCAGCTCCATGCTGCAGTGCCTCCAGAAGCCAGGCTGCTGCTGCTGGAGCCCAGCTCCTGAGCAGGGGGTGGGAGCACACACGTCAAAGCAGTGCTGGGTGGGGCCAGGAAGCACTCCACATACTCTGCAGAGGGTTTGCAGAGGGTTTCATCAGCTGTAGCCTTTCTTTCCCAGAGTAAGGGCAGAGCCTCTCAGGCAGCAGAGAATGATGCAAAGTACAGCTGTAGTTGCGTGTGCTTGTTTCCCTTTCGTTTCTGAGCAGCACCATCCTCCTTCCAGCTGTTCTTCCATCAGCCAACATTCTCCCCTGTGCTAGGAAGCTGCCACACTGCTGTCAGTGGCCATCTAGTACATAGCATGACAGTTGCAAGATGCAAAGCTGGTGCTGGTGTGTGCAGCCAAGCTCTGCTGGCAGCGAGCAGAGGAAGGAATTACAGAGTCCCTCCCATTAATGACAGCCTTCACCTTGCAAAGTGACACGTTTCCTGAAGTCCTCACAGAAAGAAAAATAGCAACCAGTCTGGCAGGGTTGCCTCACAGTCCTCTGACAGCAACACACCTCATTTCCTAAGTGCCTGGCAAGACCGGCCTTAGCAGGTACTGCTGCTGGTCACAAAAACAAGCTGAGAACACGCAGCCACTCAGCGACACACATCGCTTCCACGGGGAAGCCCTTCTGCCTCTTGTCCCAAGGGAACAACACATTCTCAGGGAGATCACAGCAGCTGCAAACCCCTTGATAAGGTTGAAGCTATTTTAAAAGCAAGCCACGAGTTAGGTCCGTGCCCTAGAATGCATCCCTTTAATTAGGCTCCAGGGCAACTTGTGACAGTGAGGAAGCCCCAGCCACAGGCAGTCCCGCCCCCAGCAGCCAGAAGAGCTGTGCTCACGGTGACGTGGCTGCCTGTCACCGCAGGCTTCCTCAGATAAGTTGGGAGAGCGAGGCTGTAAACAGCAGCACGCACGCATTCCTTCCACGCCCCAGGATGGTATTTATAGGACTGAGTGCAGGATGCAGGGTGAAGGGCAGCCATGACCAGCCATGACCCAGCTCAAGGGCAGCAGGGCAAAAGCCCGGCTCCACCCTCACTCACTATACAACTTGGCCAGCAACCTCCATAAAACATCTTTATTCTGTACATTTATTTATAGACACTCAGGGAACAGGGACAAGCCCCAGCATTAGAAAACGTCAAGACAACAAAACAGCAATTATGAAGAGCATGGCACCAAGAACAGTCATGCCACAGCTGGTAGGGACGAGATGGGACCAGCCATCAGCTATCTATCTCAGAGAGGGTTAGAGAAGCCCATGCCTGCTTTGGTGTGGAAGACGCTAGGGCTGCTGCAAACAGCTGGCATCGTGTTCCCCACCCCATGGCAGCTTTCTTAGTCAGCCACGAGCACCAAAGGGAAGAGCCTGCCGGCAGTTGGTGCCAATCCTCTCAGGCATGGCTGAAAGACCTACGACCACTGCCAGCAACCTTGACCCAGCAGCCACGGTCTCCCTGCTGAGCTGACTTACAGCTGGGTCAGCGCTCCTCCCAGTGGGCAGGCAGTGCCTGCTTCTGTCACTGCTGAGCTGCTTCTTGAGTCCCTTCAGGTACATCACCATTTCGCCAGCTTCCCCACGTCCCAGCATGCACTCTGCATTGCTGCCATCTTTTGTCTCCCCAGGTATTATGCTGTCCACAGATCATCAGCATGGGCCACCCAGCCCGCATGCACTGCCTGTGCCAGCAGGCCAGCACCAGAACTTGCTTTCAGGGGAGCAGAAAGGCTCTTTGGGTGTTTGTGTGCTATTGCAGGCCCTCTTCCCCTCTCTTCAGTCAGAGCTGGCGAGCTATGTGCCACGTGACAAGGTTGGCTGAAAGACTGTCGCTCACAGCTGACTCTTTTGGTCTGACAGTCAGTGAGAAAACCAAAAGTCCACACACAGCTCAACAGACCCTGCATATGGGCTGAGGGGCCTGGAGGAGCTGTCACACATGGCCGCCCCACAACGGCACGTGGGAAACAAGAGCGCTCCACTTCTCGTGTAGAGTCCTTGCAGGCAACACCAGCCTTCCACTCACAACACGCCCCAGTGGCAGGGGAAAGAAAAAAAGTCTTCCTTGAGAAAAAAAATAAAGTCACGCCACTTTCAAATCACATCTAAACAACAGAAGTCGCCTTGTTTTGTGTTAGTAATGTGGCCCGTCCTCACATTAAGGCAAGCGTGAGGAAAAAGGAGGGCTGGGCCCTGGAACTGCCAAACCAGGGAGCTCACTGCAAGCCACTGCTGCCAACGTGTAGACTTCACCTGTAGCTGAAACAGCCATGAAATAATCTGCCCATGCCAGCACAGGCCCAGGTCCTGCTCTGCTCCGCAAAACAGCTCCCGCTCTGCTGCTGCAAGGAGCCGTTTCCAAGTGCAAGCTCTGCCTTTGCACTGTAATGCCAGGAGGCTGTGCCACACCGAGCAGCCACAGCTTCCTAAAAAGTCACAAAATGGGATGCTGAAGGAGTGCGTACATGCACACGGGGAACAGGACGGGACGCTTGTCCAACAGTAAGATACTCAGACTGGAGTAATGCAAAACCAACATACAAATGGACACACAGCAGATTAAAGCCAACCAAGATTAAAACAGTTAAAAAGTGTCCTGAACGCATTTTGATAGGTTCAACCAAGATCCTGCTGCAGGCAGCAGGGCCTCTCCCATCCCCTGCCTGGAGGGATGTGCTGCAGGACTACATCAACCCAGTGCTCAGAGAGCTGGAATGGGACCAGATCTTGTTTCACAGATGGAAAAACATCCCTTTGCTACCTGTCTCCGAGGCTTCTGCTCCTCCCAAACAGTAATTTTCTAACAGTGAACAAAGCCAGAACTTGCCTGCCCAGGCCAGCGGTTGCCTCCAATCTATTCTGAAGGAAGGCAGGATAACAAAAGCAGTGGGCAACGTGGACAGCGTGCTTATCTTGCCTCGTGTACGGCACTGAATGCGAGAAACTCTCAGAGGCTCCATCTCACAGTACGGAGGAGAGACACCCTTGCTAGAATGGGACAGCAGCAACTCCAGGCGTCACTCAGAGACCCACGGGAGCTTTCATCCTTCTCCCTGGTTGCTGGTGAGCAGAGATCTCTCTGACCTAGTGGTAGTCAGAAGTTCAGCTGTCCAGGCCCTAGAGACTCCTCCAGGCCGTTTTCTTTGGTGGTGATGGCTTGGAGGTCGGTGACGTGCCCAATGCCTTTGGTGACTCCTTCACGGAAAAGCAGCTTGGCTCCGATCTTCAAGTATTCAGGATGCTTGATGAATCTGAAACAGACAACAGCCTTCTCTCCTGTCCGCAGCTTATCCTGAAGAGAAGAAAGGGACAGCTTAGACCTACCTGCCCCATTGATGCATATAAGAGAGGTGCGTGTGGATGCTAAGATGATGAAGCAAATGAGCAGGCTGTCTTCTTCAGACTATGTGGCTCAAGTCCTTCCCATTACTGTCTGCACAGGGGAAGACAGGGGAACACAAGCTCTGGGGAATGGAAAGCTCACCCCCTTCAGAGTCTTGCTGTAGTCTGTGATACTGCTTGTTTTGTGAGGAGGAAATCTCAACCAAATGGGAAAGATAAGGGAGTGGAGCATGCTCTTAGGAAGGATACCAGTAGCCCATAGCTTTAGAACAGGGCATGGTGGAATACCAGCAGGTCCCACACTGAGTTCCATCTTTCTCCCTTTTCTCTCCACGACTTACCTTTCCATGGATCTTCTCTACAACAGCTGTCTGCCGCACGTTCCCCACATGCACTGTCACCTGAAATCCCTTCCGGAAAGTTGTTGCATGGAACAACAGCACAATCTCAGCTTCGAACACTGAGCAGATGGTGGGGTTCATTTCTGGGCTCACCATGACCATGCCCTGCACGATAACCAAAAGCTCAGACTAGTTAAAGCCAATCCTCCCGTTTCTGAACAGCACCCCAAACATGTCTCCACTCTGGAACTTGGACACGCACCCCATTCTCAGTCCAGTACTCATCATACTTCACAGCCTGGCAACCTATTTCCCTTTCAACAAGCTTCCTGTAAACGATTCTACTTCATTCCCGCTCTACCAATGGGAGATCCGCAGGGAAGCTTCCAGTCCCACTCACTGGACCAGCAAGGAAGCTGGCAACAGCAGGACTCACCTTCCGCAGCAGGGAGCGGTCGAAAGGTCCGAGGGCCAGTGTGGCTGCCTGGCCAGCCCGTAGCACACGGCAGGCTGAGCGGTTGCGCTGGATGCTGCACACTTTCAGCCGGAGGAACTTCCCATCATCAGTGGGACCAACCACCAGGTGCTCCCCTTCTCGGCAGATCCCACTGCCCAAGGCACAACAGCAGGACAGAGCTCATCAGGAGACAAGGAGGAATTTGCACTCTCCAAGATCAAGCTGCACAAACTCCTTAGGGCGAAGGAGGTGAGTGTCTGTGGATTCTTACCCGGGCATGTGAGCAACTAACAGGAATGCAACACCGCTGGGAACAGGGAGCAGAAGCCACACTATCACACCTCAAGCACCAAGAATCCCTTGGATGGGGGCCACTCCCTCCCACTGCTCTGCCACACTGCATCATTTCTGCTGGCGAGACTGCAGCTGCCACTTGTGTGAATGTAGCCAAGCTGTGCTCGCTGTTCCTGAAAGCTGAATGACAGCTGCTTTCTTCATAGGGTGGCATGCAGTTAACCTCTGCTGGGAGCAGAGGACTTACCATCTACATTTCCTCATCCTGCTTGACAAAGAATGAATATAACACCTTAGCATCCTGGCTTACTTCCACTGACTGTTCCCAGCATGCTTTCATCTACGAGCACACTACGGGTCACATTCCTATCTAGCAACTTTAGAGCAGATTCCTTGCCCACCACTGCACGAGCAACGATCTGCTCATGACACCTCCTAGCAGTCTGTGGTCCTCCACCCTCTCCTGGTTCAGTTATCTGGCATGTGTAGGGATAAAGCTTGCACTGCTTCCATCTGCAGCAGGTAACTCTAACCTTGTGGGAACTCCAGTAAACTCCATTCACAATCACACTTGTCTGTCTGGTCACTTACCTCGACAGCGTTCCTCCCACAACAGTTCCCACTTCTGGCACAGTATAAATTTCATCAACCTGCAAGAAGACAACAAGAACAAGCTGCTCAGACAGCCGGGAAATAGCACTCTAGAGTGAGAACAAGCTGCCCACCCCACGCAGAATCAGACATCATCTTTCATTAGCTCCCACAACATTCCTGTTAGAGGAACCTTTGCCTTTTAATTGGCAACTAGACAATCAACCTCCTCACTGAAACGGGCATCCCTTGGTTAGGACGCAGCGCAGCCTAACAAGCCTTTCTCAAGAAATGAGTTATTGCTTTACTTGAACATCTCCCAGTAGTTCAGTGTCTCTGCCTGTTCTATCTAGAATCCACAGATGTTTGTCACGCACCACAGCAATGAGTGCACTAAGAGAACTGGAGCCAGGCTACCCTTCCATACCTGAAACTCTGTGAGTTG
>PPHD01018774.1:0-14395 GCA_002909625.1 Bambusicola thoracicus | reverse complement strand
AACTAATTAATTGCTATTTTTAAACTAATTGCTGAAGCAGAGAGGAAATATGCTTTTAGTAAAAGATATGGTCTGTTTTGTGAATGATTAAGCCTTGTCATTGTCTTCATGGGAGGAAGAGTTAGAAGCAAAAACACTGACATGACCCTACCCCCAAATCTATTTATTTTCAATCTGTAACCCTCATTCAGGAAGTGATGTTTATTCAAGTTGCAATAAAAGGGGTGGTGGGTGGGCAGTGTGCAGTATATGGATAGAAATGTAAAGAGCTGTAAAGCGCAAAGGGCATTTAATGAACTGGTGCCCTGGTCGACTTCAGTATTACTTTTCAGAAAGTTTTCTTGAAACTTTTACTGAATTGTAGGTGCTTTTGTATATACCGCTGTATTGTTTTCAAAGAATTGGTATACTTTTATTTAGAGAATTCAGATGGGTATGTGATTAGGTTATTGTTCCATGTTTTTTTATTGTAAATGCATCATGAAGGACAGCGCATGGGGATGGAAAACTGAGGGGTTATTTAAAATCCATGGGCTTCTGTTTGAAGATGAGTTGTTTCAAGGAATACCAGGTTTGATGTTCTTGTTTGTTCTCTTTTTCTTAACAAAAATATTAAAAAATCTGTTTGAGAACTTAATGTCCTTACCTCACACAAGAGAGTGGCTTCATTCGAATTTGGAATTGTTCTGATGCTCTTTCCTTTAGAAATGGGGTTAAAAGTGCAGAAAAACAATTTTGGAAATACTGTACACGGTAGCCATGTAAGCTGTTTGGCTCTAAAGGGGCAAGAAAATTTATTTTGGAGCAAGTGCAACTTGTTTGGCTTTGGTCTGAACTTCCTCTGCCTACCTAGGGACACTCTTCCTATAAGCAAAGTCATCAAAACCTTTTCTTATTACTGACTGAAAAAAGAAGTGTGTTTGAATGAAGTCTGTGAAATCTCATATAATAGCAGCTTTATTTTATTGTATAAGAAACAATGAATTCAAAGTGAAAAGTGTTTCTAACAGAAAAATAAACATTTTAAGAAACTCTGCAAGGAATATGTGGGGTTGCAGCCAACATTTAATCTGTTCTGCTTGACATTGCAAAAATAAAATAGCTAATGTATTAGTCTTATTACCATATGCTTGCATATTCATTCAGACCCAAATTTTCCTACTCTTTAGTCCTTTCTCTTTTTCCTTTTTTTTTTTTTGTGATGTGGTAAGTGAGATAAGTTTTAAATGAATTAAATATGTATGTATGTATAAAATGCTAGCTTTTAAAAAAGGGAAAAAAGGGCAACACCTCACAAGCTAAGCTATAAAGGGATTAAAGTCACAAAGATAATAAATTGCTCTATTTATAAAAGACAATGAATAAGGAAATACAAATTTCATGTAATTTCCATTTTAATCTTTAACCTTAGTAGTTTTATCATCCTTCTTCATTTACAACAATCAATTGTATGAAAACTAGATGACTGTTGTTTATCAGTAGTTAAGAAAAAAAGGTACTGATTGTTTATTGGTGGATTGCAAACTGAATGTAAGGCAGCAGCCTAAAAAACAGATGCCACATGAGAAAGTAGAAGTAAAAGTAGGAAGCATAAGGATTTTTCCTTTTTCTTTACTCAAAAATAAGTACAGTCACTAATTAAGTGGAATACAGAATAGTAGAATATAGAAATTCCAGAAGAGAACCACTGAAATGAGTACAGGTCTGCAAAGCATGATCCATTAGGGGAGACTGAAAGAGTTTGAGACTAACTTAGAAATGACTGGAGAGGTACCTGAATTTTTTATGTTGAGGAGCTTATTAAAAAGCCAAAGCAGCTAATTTGTTCTCCAGCGTACAATGAGAAGTTTGGAAATCAATTTACAGCAAAATAAAAAGAAGTTAGACATTATGAAAATGTTCCTAATGGTAAGTGCAGTTAAGATCTTTCAGAGTGGACATTATTAGCCAATGTTAAGTACAAACTATTTTCCTTCAGGTAGCTAGATGAACTTCTATGACCCCTCGAGGTTCCCTCTTTCCTTGCTTGCTGTTAGAGAACCTCTGATGAGAAAATATTGATACTCATCAAAGTTGTAAGTCAAGCTGTACATTTAACTGCATGAATGAATTGCACAACAGTCTCCTTAAAAGGTATAGTTCTGTATAAACCACCACCTGCCCACATGTTTTTTTCTCCATTTAACATTTTCTTGGTTAGGAAAAGCACCAAAAAAAAGAAAGAAACTACTATAGACAGCACCCCCTAGTTTACCTGGACACTAATTTGGGTTTGCATACTTCAGTGTTTTATTTTCTTGTGCCCTGCATGTTTTGTGCCTAGTACGTACATCCCTGAGAAGGTGCCACAAAGGACTGCTGGCAGAATTTAGGTTCATGAGTAAGCCTTACCTGAAGTGTATTGTTAGAAATCTGTAGAACTTACCTTTGATTACCTGGCTATGGGCAAAGAAAAGGTTAAGTGAGGTTGCTATCTTTTACATAACCTCTTTTGTTTTCTGAAATTGTTCTGTCCAGTTTCTGTAGTCATGTTGGTGAAATTTCCATATTAAACATAAAACTTTAAGATTCATCTGTTCCTTCCTTCCTGATGAATGTGTTTGCTCTTCATCAGCTACCCCAACACGTTCTGTGGTACCCAAACAAAAGTACATTTGTGGCACACTGTTTTCATAGTACTTACCTGGTCTTGCTTTTAACTACACATTAAGGAAGGAAATGCTACTTTTCCATTTTACAGATGGAGAATTGATAGATTGTCATTCAGGAACGTGGCGGTGAAGTGGGAAATCAGTTACTCGCCATCTTATAACATTGGCTCATATCCTGGAACTTTTGTTTTACATTTGAGGCAATTTAATATCATTACTGGGAATGAAATTTTCTTTACAAACTTAGAGTAGGTTGCTATGATTTATGCATTTTTGTTTTGTTTGTCTTTTCTAAAATACATAATGATAAATTCTTAGCAATGTTCTGTGCCTCTTAACTATAATTCAAGTCAATTGGCCTGAGTAGAATTTGATTTAAAAGCTATACGTGTTCTGAGAAAGTCAGTTTTTAAGGTAATGCGTTGAGTATTTGATGTGAATTTGCATTTGATTTACTGCTTAGTTTTCCTATACTTCATATGTTCATCATAGCACACAGTTGTTCTTATATTTATGTTCATTAGCATGGCAATGCTGCAGTGATAAGTACAATAGGAAGGTTTGGAAAAAGATGAATAATTTTGCATTCAGCCCATATTTCTGTATTGTGTAAATAGACTTGTAGACACCCACTAAATGAGGAAAATAAGTGGAAAAAAAAAAGACTATTCTGGCTCCTTTCATCTGGTACATTAGGTTTCCGAGAAGAGAAAAGAAGGGAATTAAATGATGTTTTAATGAAAACTCTACATCAAGCAAAACATGCATGCTCTTTCAACAAAGATGAAATTGTAGTTCTGCAATGTTTTTATAGCTATTTTCATTTGTTTCATGATAGCCCTTCATTTCTTTTTTCTTCTAAGTACTTCATTTTACCTTGACTCAAAGTTGTTACTGAGCTTAGACAGTAAACTCACTGTCTACATCCCAAAGGTAAGCTAGAGTTGTTAGTGATCAAATGAAACCCTAATCCTCATCTTGAAATCTGTGTAGACATCAGGATTGTTCATAAATGTGTTCTTTGAGGTCATGTGTGCCTTGAAGTTTGCTTCTGGAATGAGTTCTCTTGCTCCTGTCAATACAGATGCAGGACATGTCAAGCCAAAATGAGTGCTGATTTCCTGACAAGTTTCTCTTCTGCTTTTTTTCTGCCATTCTGTATATGTATTGTGGCTTCTCAGTTTAAACATGGTCCTCTCCGTTGTCGCATCTCCCTGGTTTGTGGTGCCATTAAAGACTCTCTTGTAAACCATACCTAATATTGAAATTTTTGGGAACTGTTAACAGGTTCTCCACATAAGAGAGTCTTTTGTTATGCATCCATGCAAACAACTAACCCAGTGGTACAGAAGTTGTGTGGCTTTTTTTCAGAGCATTTATTTCAGATACTTCTGTTGCTGATACGCTGGGAATTATGTGACAAAGAGGGCAGTTGAAGGAGGTGTTCTTCTACTCTTATGGACTTTATACAACAATATTCTCAGTGCTTGTCTTCTAGATGCATCTTAGTACTGGGTAGATGTAGCATTCCAGTTCAGATCTGGAGTGCATTTTTGAAGGCAGTTAACTACCTTTTCAGCTAATGCTGCTTTGGTTTGTGTCAGCAAGCGTCAATAATCCAGTACAGGAACTGGATTCCTTTCTGATGAAACTAAACAAGATTAGCTGCTAACAATTGTTTGCCAGACTAGACCTAACTAGGCTAGTCTGGAATAAAACCCCAGAAATGGTGAGTATGGTGTGGTGACTAGCTCCTCAGTGCATTACACACAGACTGTTTTCACACATGCACATAGGTAGCCAAATTTTGCAGGTATCTTATCTCCATACAGAGATACCTCATCCAGCAAGATCACCCCTAGATAAGGGAATGTTTATATAACTAGAAACAGGACAGAAACTTCTGATGTGATACAGAACTGCTCTCTGTCTTTGCATGATTATCAGTACAAACTTCCCACAAAATCATCTTTGCTGTGTGCTGGCAGGGTGGTGTTAGTGATGTAAAAAAAGCTCTTATCCAGAGGTGCTGACATGTCTGTGAGCTGTTAGTGGCATGACAGTGCACTTGGAAGAATATTCTCACAAATGTCTGTTGGTGTCCTTGTCTTTTATATGTTAGTATGGTTCACTGATGTTGATGCTGTGTTTTGGGCATTACAGATATACACATAAGAATATTTAAGCAAATATTCTTTACTTACACCAATTAAAAAGACTAACGTTGTCTCCCATTAAATCTTCGGCACCTTATTCCTCCCTGATCTTTGTTTTGGATCTGTGTCGTTCCTACATTTTGCTTCCTTGTAGTCTCACCGCCACAAAGGTTTCTCCGATGGAGAAATGGTCCGTTTTGGTGCTCCAACTTAAGTTTGCCAGAAACTTAGTAGGTGAAAACTTTCTGTTGGATTCTGATAAACCTGAGATGGTAGGACAGCTCCAAGCTACCCATTCTGGTATGTCATTTGTGGCTTTGAAATCACTATTTTGTCCTGTGTAAAGCCTTTCAGAAAAGTCCTGCTTATACAATTGTATCAGACCCCACTGAATATTCGTAGAATTATTCTTGTATTAAGGGGATTCCATCCCTGCAGGAGCTGGGCTATCCTCTTCCCTATGTTCTGTCAAGCAAATGCTAGGTACCTGGAATGTAGGAAATCTGAAGAAGAATCTAAACTTGTGTGGTAGGATTCTTTGCTCAAGGTACTGTTTTTTTTTGACTCAGAACATTTGCTGTGGATTTTCAAATAGTCCACACTGGGGACACTGCAGAAAACTTGTTTCCACTTTACTTTGTTATAGAAATCTTAATTCAATCTCTTTGTGAAAATCCAGACACAATTTCCCTTGCCCACAAATGTGCCAAAGTTGTATAAATTTGTCAATGATTGTTCCTCCCTTTTGGAATTTTTCTCTGGAGTGAGTAGATTGGCAATGTTTGCGGTGCCTCCTACATGTACCCAAAGAGCCCTACAGTGAAAGGGATAGGTCATCTTAACAAAAAATAAGTCAGAAAAACCCCAGACTCCAGCAACTTAGCCATCTGTTCGGTAGAACAGCTTTACATGTTTTATTTACAATACATAATACTCTTGCTTTAACAGACTCTGTCTCATCTGTGAAGAGACACTTTCAGGGTTCCAGCTTTACATTTAAATGTCAGAAGAACTTGAAGCATACGTACTATATTTTCTGTTTTTTAAAGCATTACTCAGACTCCCCATTCTGTAGGTTCTGTAGGTTTCTACTAGAGAGATGGCAATAGCATTAAATTTACTGGACATCCAGAGCAAAATACAAGAAAACTTTGGGTCTCCTATTAAATAGAATACTTCTGACTGAAGCTCAAATAGATGGTTGCAAATATGAAATGCTTTATTCTACATAATAAATGCATTCTCTTCTTCCATACTGAATCAACTCCCATACTGCTCTCAAAAGTTACAGGATGGTTGCAGTCAGTACTACTGCTGCATTTTGTTCAGTGACATTAGCAGAGGGGCACAGTGCTTGCACCACTGTTCTCTTTTGCTTTTCAACTCAGTTTGCAGAGCTTGAACCATCTTCATTCTCATCAATGAGAACCTAAATCTGCCACTAAATCTACATATGAAAAATTTAAATTCAAGCATGTAAGCATTGAATTTTGGAAATAAATATATTGTGCATATATGAGCATGACTTACAAACCTCAAATTTGGAGAAATAATCAGCTGAAAGATGACTTGTGGAGAACTTTCCAGAAAGTTTGGTAGTGTGAATGGCAGGTTTTCGAGGGTGATAGTAATTAAATGCAGTTATCCATCACCTTGAAGTCTGGGAAATTCAAAGGCTACATGTGAGTGTACAAGTTTGCTCTGTTATCCTTGAAAAATAACACATGAAAGGCAAGTGCTGCACCCATCTTCAAAACAGGGCAAAAGTACAGTGTGGGTCAGTCTTACAGGGATCTGTGGGGCAGTTATGGAGCAAATCATCTTGGAATGCATTTCTGGACACCTGGAGAGAAGGAGCTACCTGAAAACATATTGTTGCCTCGCTGAAACTTTTGCTTTGCCAATTGAATTGCACCAGAGTTCCTATGTCTGTGCATTCAGGAAGCAATTATATGTAAGCACTGCATACATTATGAACGCATTGGTTATCCAGAAGTTAGAGGTAGGCGGTATCTGTAGGAGAGCACTAGGAAGTTTTTATGATATAATGTTTATTTTATACTTATCTGAAAAGTAATCCCTGTATCGTGCACTGATTGCAGCTTTGTGCATAGAACAGTGTTCTTTTAAGATCTGCTTATGCAACTCCTTCATATTACAAAGAAGTGAAAGATATTGCTGCATATAGATCTGAGTAAGACGCACACTGTGATTCATTTAACAAACAAGGCAAAATAGTGCCCATTGAATCACATCAGAGGTCTTTAGAAAAAAACACCTGTGTTGCAACTTGAATGGAAGTGTGCTGAGGGTGCACTGTCTTTTTCCAGAGAACGTGCAAGGTTCTCACTGGAAGCAGTCCTAGTGCCATTGTAGCAAATGGGTAAAACTTCTACTCTGATGTAGCAAAACTCGATACCTAGAACTGCTCTGTAATTATAGGTAGATTTTCCCACTTCCTTGATTAGCTTTGGTTGTTTGTAGCAGACTTGGTTGGGCAGTTACAATCTGTAACTCCTCCATAATCAATTAAAATCTTACTGATTGTCTTAAATGCTTAGCTGAATTCTGATATCCACTGTTGGGAAAGTAGGAATTTCTTTTCAGCCTTTTGCTGGCTGTAGGGAGAGCTATTAATTTGTTGAAGTTACATTGTACCTTCTCTTGTAAATCTAGTCTTTGTTGCGTAAATTTACAATTTTATAACACATTTTACATGAATGTCCTGGCATCTTTTGAAATTCCACTGATAAAGATGCTTTCCGGTTGTGCAGTGTAAAACCAGCTTCATTGGAAGTGGCTTCTCTGTTTTCTTTGACCAAGAAGGTAGCAGAGGAGCCAGCTTCTAACTTTGAAGTTGATGGAAGCTCAGCCTGGAAAAAATCAAGATGTTGATCGAAGCTATCAAGAAAGTGATGGATTTGAGTTTGATTTATTATGCCTTTTAGTCGCTCAAGTTTGCAGTCTAAGAAAATCAAATTTCTGCTAAACTCAGGGAGCTGCTGCTCCTTGTTTTGATTAGTTTGTGTGCTTTGTTTGCTAGAAATATGAAGTTTTCCAGTCACTTATACTTTGTCAAATATGGATTGCTTTTACTTTTCAGAGTAAACAATGTCTACATAAGTTGTGTACAATTCACTCATGTTCCAGAGAAAATGCTGCCTTGCATTTACTTTCTACTAAGAGATCATTTTACCTTTTACCATATTTTTTCTTCATGCTTCTTCTTGGCATTTCAGAACTTCAGTCCTTTAGCAAACCACTTAGAGAAATCATCTTACCCTGGTTATGGAAATGATGAAGAAATCCACTATGGCTTGGATCTTGTTATGCCGCATTGCATCAACATGTATCAGATGGCCTCTACTTCAGGGTGACCTTTAGTCCTGTAGGCTAAATGAATAAAAGCTACTATAGGCTTAGTAAATGTTATGAAGCCCATCAGAAAACAATATAAACAACAAACATCATTTGCATGGCATGACCTTGCTGTGGGTGTAGTTGTTAGGAGCTCAGATGGAATCCCAAAGAGGCTGGGGAGAACCCCCAGGCAAGGCATCATCAGGGTCCCATACCCCAGGGATACAGGGGGCTCCTCAGCAAAGTTCTGAGTCCAGTGTTCCTTGCCAGACCTCATATCCCCTTGCCAAGCACAAACACTGCTGCTTCTGCAACTCCTTCAAGCATCTGGAGGCCATGCCTTCTTCAAAGCAGCAGGACTGAAGTAGTAATCTCAGGGTGAGATGCATTTGCATCAGTTCAGACAACTATTGTCTGTTTTTTCATCTGAATTCAGATTTGTACATCTGTGTATCTTGAGGAAAGTCATGTAAATGAAATTGGAGGCTTAATATATCACTCTGTGTCATTCTGAAATAACTTCTAAGAAACTTGTTAGAAGCTTTAAAGTATTTTGGCTCGCTTAAGCTTTCACACTGGAAAAAGCCTGAATTTTGCAATGAATGACTTGTGGAGGAGGGAAGAAGTTGTATATTTAAGTGATGGTATATCCTTTCCCCTTTTGAGAGAACCAAAGCATGCTGCATTTTTAATGTTGACGACTCCTCATTAAAAACTTTACATGCTCCTAACTGACTTTAACTTGCTGAAGGACTGCCTTTTTCTTTCAGATGTGTTAGAGTTCATATTAGCACTACTTTAGCCTTGTTGCTGAATTATTCTAATGACGGCAGCCACTCCACCAAGCTGCCTGTCAAGATGTGGGTGGCAGGCTATTATTTCACTTCATAAATCATAATTTACAGGGCTTTTTATATCCATCTTGGGGATAAACACTTTATGCTTTGTGTTTTCAGCAGCAATATAAAATGTAATTGATACTCCAAGCAATATATTAGAAATATGGACATAGAAAGCTGGGAGAGAAAAATCACAAATGTTTAGTTTTTCTGTGGGTTGGTCTACATACTGAGCATTTTTTCCATCTGATTTCATATTCTTAGCACTTCAACAGAGGATGATGATGAATTACATGTACATGATTGCTGCCTGTAGGTTACTATAAGGATGTTTCTCTAGTTACAGGCACTCGGCGATTCGGTAGCTCAACGGGGATGTTTTGTAATGTTTCTCGTGCTGCTAAATAAACTGATCATTTTGCACTGTTGTCTTCTAGATTCATGAAAAACTGCATTATTACGAAAAACAGAACCCCGTGCCCATACTCCACGGTGCAGCAGCCTTGGCAGATGATGTAAGTGTCCCCTGCTGAGATCACTGGTACCAAGTCTCCCAAAAAACTGTCTGCAAGCAGAGCTCCTCATAGTGCAAACATATGAATGTAATCCTCTGAGCTGAAATCATAAGAAGCTGCAAATGTTTCCAAAGGTGCTGTCATCGCCGGGCTTGTAGCTGATATTACTTTGATTTTTATTCACTTGCCGGTTATAAAAACACTGCATGTTAGATAGCCTCTTGTTCTGCTGTAGTTACTACGTAATAGAAATTACAGGTTGGAATTCTACTGGGAGGGAAAAAGCTGTCAACTGTTAGTGTTTTGAGAAAGTCACAGACAAGAGGAATGCTTTGGAAAAATAAAGACAAATGAGATAGCAGTGCTGCTGACAGAGCATGAAAAATGATAGATAATACTACAGAAATGAAGCATATGAAATGCTTAGGAAGAGGGTTTGTTAAAAAAAAAAAAAAAAAAATAAAAACAAGCAAAAAACAACACACAGAAGTTATTTAAGAGAAAGCACAGTAGTGATTTATGGATATTGGGGCTTTCCAAATTACCTTCATAACCGAAAAATAAATGGGAGAAGTGGTCACCATTGATGGAGTAGTTAATTTCCTGTTACTATATTTTTTATTTTAAAGAAAAAAATCCAACCTGCCATTTCTTTCTATTTGGTTAATTCTAGGATTCAGATGAATTGTGCACACACCTGTATAAACTATGACTGAACCTGAGGTAGGCCAGGACAGAGAAATGTTTAATAAACTGTGGGTTAGGTGAAATCCAGAGATGTTTGCTGCACCTGATGATCTCTGGTTGTTTTCTTGGAGAAGTGCATAGGTATTAGGATCTGTTTCAAATACAGCAGATTTGAAACTTCAGATATTTTATAGATGTTTTAAAATCTTAACCATTTTTTAATATAATTCTTAGCTTTTGAAATTATACAAATTGTTAATGTTATAAATGTAGAATGATAACATTTTAAGGAAAAAACTAAATTAAACATTTGAAGTCTGTTGAAAAAGGGATATAATGTCATTTAATCATGCTTCAGTAGGAGGAGAGCTATATCCTATAACATACCAAATATAATAATGCATCAGTTTTGACATCAGGCATAAATTAGTAATATTTTTTTAACCTTCAAGTAGTTTTGAATAATGTTGATAGTAATTTTGAAAATTAGAAACCCAGTTGAAATTCTCTTCATTAAGTTCCTGATGACATATTAATAATCCTTGTTAACATTTGTTTTATGGATCTCTGGGCTAAAATTCTTAATAAGAATCATTTCTTATTTTTGGATGCAAAGCACAGTTCTTGATATTTTCAGAAATGCTGAGCAACCTCATTCTTTGTTCAGCTCCATTTAAAACATATAGTGTTGCATATCCCCAAACTGAACTGTTCTCTCACTCTTCAGTTAAGAGAGGTCAGGTTTTTCTTGCCTTACTCTGAGGATGTATTATTACACATATTTATACATGGCAGTATTTTTAAAATGGATATATGTTGGGACATGAATATCTCTAGACATCTGCTGTTTCCAAGCATAGCTTATTTTTAACGATCCAATTGCAGGCACTTTGTTTTCACTTATGTGTGGTTGAACAGCTGGTTTTATGGGCACCATCCTATGGAACTGGGATGTCCTCTGGCAGCTGAGGTCAGGCTAGCATTTTGCAGGCTTTTGTGCGTTTTAGTAGCTATCAACAAACTTTGAGGAAGTCGATTTACATACAGTGATTTTTGTACTCCCCAAATGCGTGGAGTTTTACGATTGAAGCATTACTCAGTTTTTGGCCCATTCATCTAACTAAGTGTCAGCTTCAGGGACTGAAGTGCATGTTGGTGATCTAACAGCATATTTCAGTGGGCTTTAAATTACCTTCTTTTCCCCCTAGTTCTATAGTTATACAAAGGAGGAGATATTCTTACTATCAATTTCCTATTTCCTATTTAAAACATGAGTTTGGGATGCTGCTAGTGTAACTAAAAACTGTGTAAGGAGTGTATTTTTATTCTTGTGCTTGGTATTGATTTTTGAATCAATTTTAGAGGTAGCAATTGTGACTAGGCTTATTTTCTGAAGGTTTTCATGTTCCTCGCTGCCATTCCTTCTCACGCCTCACTGTTGGTGACTGTTAGAGTGAATTTTCCAGCAGAGATTCTGTTTGCCTCTTATTTTGGAGCAGCAGTGTCTGATGCAGTTTTCTTGACTTCAAGCAATATCATATAAATATTGTTGAAACTATAGATGTGTGCTTCACATAATGCTTCTAGGATTCTAGAAGTGCAGTACTGACAAAAGAGGTTTCAGAACTTCCTCAAGAAACTTCAAACTGTCTGACCACGGTGTTCCCCATCTCTCCAGCCTCACTCCAGATCGGCTCCCTCCGCTGTTTTGTTTTTCTCTCTCCAAAGTTCTCATAAAGGACTTGGTAAAATG
Organism: Bambusicola thoracicus; assembly: GCA_002909625.1. Classification (NCBI taxonomy): domain Eukaryota; kingdom Metazoa; phylum Chordata; class Aves; order Galliformes; family Phasianidae; genus Bambusicola; species Bambusicola thoracicus. The sequence continues at coordinate 2,434 of PPHD01018774.1, read as the reverse complement.
TTGTGGATCCTTCAACAGAGAATCTTAGAAGAGTTTCACTGACAGCTCTTCCTGCAATCTTTGACATGTGAGGTGATCCAGAATATTCCATATTCATTGTACTGCTGCTAGCAACAGTAAAAACAAAGCAATAAAAATCCAGTCCAGAAGTGCTAGATGCAAGCAAGCAGCTCTGGTGATAGGTGTTTGCAGGTCTGGTAATGTAGTTCTGTCTTCCTGCTTCTCTGGATATCACAGGGTGTTACATGTGCCTTTAGGACTCTTATGGGAGTATTTGGAAAACTCTTATAATAAATGATGTGAACGAAAACAACTTTTTAATTTTTTCATTTCTGAACAGGTATTTTCTAAATTATGATGAGATTCGAACATCTGTTAAAGCAGTAACAAAATATCAGGGCAAAGAGGTTGGAAGTTTACAACTGCTTGTACACGTCATCCGAGGGAGAAATGCTGAGCGGTCATTCTTACTGATGGCTAGTGCTGATCAACAGTACAGTAATTCATAGATTGTATTCTGTGATGAGAAGGTACAGAATGAAAAAGGAGCAAAGGGGAACCTGTGTCATTGAACTGCTGGCATTCCCATCACAGAATATTGTCAGTTTTGCAGAGCTTTTCCATAGAACATGCAGACTAAACTGCAGTCAGATTACTTCAGTATTTGGCTTTATGAGCATGAATGTACTTCATTCTGCCCTTCCCTACAGCAGTTGTTCTCTAATCTTTCTGTATGATTACATGAATGATGTTAAGATTACCATTAATTATATCTGAACGTTTTTGTCTATGAATTATAGGTGTAAGGCTTTGGGTGTGCACGTGTGGAATTGTGCTGTCAGTTCTGTTAGCCTTCTGTTGAAGCTTAAAAAAAGTATTCCAACCATGTTTGATGTTGTCTGTTACTGCTTCTGGACTCGTCTACTATATATAATTATGCAAAATGTTTTTCTATACAGGCTTATGTTGAAAACTTACATAAATTGCAAGTAAGACTTGAAAATTAAGCTAGATGAATAAAATTACTGGCTCCAAATAACCGATTTTTCTTAGAAGCGTTTTTATGATACTGATTTAGTACAAAGAAAATGAGTGATTATCTGAAGTCACATTTTGGATTATGAGCCATGTAGCTTCAGAATCTTAAACCGAAGTTCAGTGCTCTGAAATATGTTTTAGTTTTTCCTACTTCTGGAAAAACAGTTGAAGTCTGAAATGCTGTAGTAAAATCTGCCTCTTGAGTCCAAATTAGCCGAGAATGTCGTGATAAGAAAAACTGAAAACATGAGCCAAATAGCCGTGGGATTAAAAGTTAGACTGCTGCTCTATTGTTCACCAAACCACAGTTTTGTAATATAACCAAACGTAAATTACTGACCTTGTTGTTAGGACATAGTCTGTGCATTTCAGGGGCTTGAATTGCTGATGACCTGTTATAAACTATATTATGTTTAACCTGCTTCACATTTAACAAGCTGCTTCCAGTGTATGTGTAAACATAATAAAAGGTTCGGATTGCTTGCACTGTAGGGGCACTTTGCTTTCTTATCCCACTCCTAAACAGCACAGCTACTGTGGGTTTTTGGAAGCAGTGTGGATTTCACCACCTCATTCAAAACTGTTTTTTATAGACAGTGTCAAAGTTTGATCCAGTCATTTTTACAAGCAGTCCTTTGTCTGCACGCGAAGGACCATTCACTTAAATGAAGTGCTGGGATTTGCCCTCATTGCTATAAATCAGAATGTGATCTGGCTGCACTGTTGCCAGAAATGATTACTTGTGTTAAACTGAGCCGAAAGGCCTGGCTTAAATATGGTCCGCTGAGGGCCAGAAAGAGAAGTATGGTGATTGATGGTGTTTTTCTTCATGCTGGCTTCTGTTTGAACACACTGGAAAGTAATAACCTTGAACAAGATAGATTCTTGGTTGTCACTGATGCACTGGGTAAAACAATGCCTTTCTAATGGTCTCTGTGTCAATTCAATCTCCCCCACAGCTGGCTGAGGAGCTGCAGAGCAAGCCGCTGAACAGCGAGATCAGAGAACTGCTGAAACTGCTGTCAAAACCCAATCTCAAGGTGAGGGTGTGTTGCACCTGCAGAGCACTGACTGTATGGGTGTGTGCAGCTGCTTTCTCAGGCTATGGGTTAATCTGCCTTAACAACTACGTGCGTTTCCAAGAAAGGGACACGATGTTAATAGGAAATACTCTTTAATGAAGGAGCACATTTAACGTGGCCAGTAAGTTACGCCGTTACCAATATTTATAAAAGGAAATCAGTGGAAGACCATTGTTTATTTACAACGCGTATGGCAAAAAGTAGTTGCTTGCTTTTTTTTCTGTAGATTATTTTTATTGCATATTCTTCACAAATTTACTTTAAAAGTGCACTTACTAAAAGATCGTCAGTCATGCTGTTGATTTAATTGCACT
>PPHD01018773.1:0-14395 GCA_002909625.1 Bambusicola thoracicus | reverse complement strand
ACACTCTCTTATACCATAAGCAGTAAAATACTGAAGTTGCATTTCATTAGGACCATCTAATGCTGCATTTGTTGCCAAAAGATACTGTCTTTTAGCCACGTGATCTCAATCCTGCTGTGCCCACACTAGTACACAGCAAGTGCCCAAGGTGAATCACTGTGCTGTTTGGCTGAAAAGCACAAAAAAAAACCCAAAAAACTATGAAGTCAAAGAAAATGTCTGTGCAGATCCTTTAGCTGATGTGTTTCTCTGTCCAGGAACTAAATCTTTTAATAGCATTGCCAAGAAGGCATGCAGAGTAATTCAGCACCAAGAAGCCACACAGCAGCATCACAGTGTTGGGTTGCATCCACCATGCAGCCTCCCCCCATCAATGGGATCCACTTTTATCTCTGGCTGAAACCCCAGCTAAACTACACAGGGCATCCACTGAACTGCATGCGCTGCCTCAGCTGTCTGCTGAACACTATGTGCATTTGAAGAAGGGCTGGAATGTACTGGCTCCGTAACCTTCCACAGAGACCAAAATTTCATTTTCAATACAGGTTTTAAAGCTTCACTTTAGGACATGCTGCCAAATTTTAGCTAAATTATTGTTGTGATCGTGGTTTCAGAATAAACTATTTAATAAAAACATTACAGTCTCTGATCCTACAAATCCTATAGCATTAGTACAGCAACTTAGGCGATTTGCCCTTCACTCCACCTCTTGTGCTCACAAACTGAGTGCCTTGCACAACTACCACAAAACTCTGGGTGAAGAATAGAAGAATTTGGGTATTACTCTCTCTGGAGGCAGTAGTTCAGGTGTTGAACTGCAAGGCACCTGGTAACTTCAAGATTCCACTTAAAGACAATAGCCAAAATACTTTGCGTCAACTCACCAGACAATATTCACTTCCAAATTCCCCTCCTTATTCTACACATTTTTTTCCCTGAAATGTGAGAGTGATCTTGTTTGTCCAAAGCGTTCTAAAAAAGGCTGAGGTGTCTAGATGTCAAGCAATATCATGCAATCTCTTGCTTTTTACATTTCAGCATCACTATACTGGGAGACTAATGTACTTATTACTACTATTTTTTTTCTTAGTGCTAAATAACAGGCTCTGTGTTATTTCCCCTCCACTTTTTGTGGCTAAATCCTGGCATCAAAAATTCCACCCAAACGCAGGCATCCATGCCACCAGCCCACATACGCCTCTTGGCAGCCTCCAAAGCCATCAGTGCTCCTTACAAGGCAGCTCTGTGCTGCGCAGTGACTGACGCCAAAGAAATACTGCCCCAAAGTGAAGCCTAAGACTGAAAATGTCTGCAAGCATCAGAACCCATCATCTGGAAATTCGTTTCATTTGATGAGTAAGCAAAGCCTTCAAAGGTCTTCTAACTCAACAAATTTACAGAGCACGTACGGCCTCACACTTCAGTTTTAACTGGAAAAACCCAGAAAAGAGTAGAGAAGATACTAAGACCATTCATGGACAACGTATGCAGAAGTAGATTGAAAATTCCAGTCCAAGATATTTGTCTCACGTTCCTACAAGTAACTACTGCTTTCAGAGCTCGTTGTCTATCCTTTGACATTGGAAACAGATGAGGAATTGTTTCTTCGGCAGAGAGATTGGTTCATAAAGAACTGGAAAACAGAACAGCAGCAGAAGTCTGAGCTTTAATTTTTTACCTATTTCCCTTATAAACATATCTACTGTTTCAAGGTTTATCAGCTCAGCTCATCGTCTGCAGAGTAACACAACTCTGGTAGGAGCAGAGCAGGTGTCAGTCATACAAACCAAAGCACCGCAGAGACACCACAGCATCTCTGATCCCCTGCTTCCTCAAAAGCTGACTCCCTGAAATCTGGAACTTACCACAAGGATGTGAATCAAGCTCTTCAGTTCCAGAAGATCTCCTACACCTACTCTACACACCAAAATAAAAAAAAAATCTGCTGCAAGCTACAGGGCTGTGTCCCACCCATGTGCTTCCCTGCAGAGAAAAGGTGGGCAGCTGAAAGCAAAGGCAAAAAATAAAAGCTCCAAGCACTTACTCATGGACATCACAAGCTGTTCATCACACTAAAACAGAAGGTGAGAGCCCATTACAGTTCAGCAGCAGCTCCAGATTGAGGAGATCCACGTCAGGTCACAAAATAGCATGCATTTATGCCAATCAATCCCAGAACTTCTCCCACTCATCCTGTTACTTGGCCTGTGCTTAGCACAGCAGTGAAGCGAGCCATCCTGAACAGCTCCTGTTTACTCAGTCTCATGGCATTATGCCCTCAGCAGGAAAAGGAGTAGCAACACATGCCGCTCAGTCTCCATAACACTCCTGGGAGAACTTTGGCACCACATTTGGCATCAGAGGCTAATGAAGGAAGTCCACTGGTACCCATGTAAAAGTTTTCCCTTCCAGCAAACACACTTGTCTACTGCTCAATATACACACAGCACTCTTTGTGAACTCAAGAATTTCTTCCACAAATTCTGCTGTAGCAACAAGAGGACTGAAAAGGTGGTAAGAGATCAGTTTTAGTTTCATTATTATCAGAAAACAGGGATGATTTTCTTTTTTTTTTTTAATCAAACAGAAATTTCACATTGCAATGAGAATTGCTTAGAGGCAGGCTATCAGCCTCCAGAAACGAAGAATGGAGCTTTACAAGACACATAAATGACCTGAATGAGTCCTGTACATGTAAACTGTACAAAAGGTGTAATCCATTCTGTTGGGTTTTCCACCCTCTCCCTCCCCCCCCACAGCTTAATGAGACCACCATTATATTATGCACAGGTGCTATCACAGCACTCTTTTTTTGCAATTCAGCATTCTGCTTCTGCTTTACATTAGAGAAAAAAAGGCTGTGAAAACTCAATTTTGCAACAATAAAGCAAGATAAGATGTTAACCAAAGTCAATGTACAATTGTAAATATAAATCACTGCACCAACTCATTCAGCTGTTCACATACTTAAGTTTAAAAGATGTTTGACAATTTCCCTTCAGAAACAACAAATCTTTGGTGAAGCTGTCACTTGTAGCCATTCTGAAGTTTGAAATAAATTCATCAATCCTAGAAAAGCAAAATCTGAAAAAAAGAAATAAAACTAAAACCAGAATTCAGATCTCAACCTGGTTTGTTATCAACTTCAGGTAACAGAAATAATCTTCAGTATCACCATTCTACAGTTCATGGTTAACAAAGCTTCCCTTTTAAAGCTACCTGATAATGGAACCTTTACAGAAATTAAAAGATATCTGAGAATACTACAGTGCTTTTCTTTAAGTCAGGAGTCTTTAGTATATAGATAAGACTCCCAAATATTCAACAGAGCACTTCCTGATTACCCCTGGAGAAGAGTCATGTATATGTAGCAGGCTTTGATTCCTATGGATTTTTACATGTTTATTCGTCTTACATAACAGAACCACTTGGAAAATTTACAAAGAAATAGCATTAGGCTTTACCAAACTGCCAATTTCAGAACCTTACAAGCTATCCCTAAAATTTAACATGCACTTCTAGAGAATAATTATCCTTTGACAGCCTCTAAACGTACAATACTTGGTATTTCAACCTCACAAATCACCAACCACAACGTGCAAAAGAAAGTACCAAGAGCACATTTTACTTAGGTTAAACCTAGACTTTCAACTGCCACAATCATATGCCGCGTGAGGATCAACCTGACTCAGTATTACAACACTGCATGCATATTGTGTTTACTTTCCTGATTAAGTCTGCCAATCTGAGACATTCCCGATTTCAAGTTATCATTATTACCAAATTCAATTAACACCTTCCTCATCTGCAAAGATCTTACTAAAGTTTCCTTATGAGCTCACAAAGTTTCATATGCAAGAAAACAAACAAAAAATTCACCCTGAACACAGTTTCAAAATCCGAATTGTTTTATTATTACACCTCATTACACGCAGTAACACAGTGTACCAAGATAATCCTGCCTCTCTGGTTTTAGAACTCTGTAGAAATGTAATGGAAGTGTAATTAGCTACTTACATTAACCTAATTACAACAAAGCACTACACGTAAGTTGTTTTGTTTTTTTAAAATCAGGAAAGAGCCACTCTGCAACTACAGTTCTAATTATTTTTAATGTAGGTTAGTCCTATCAAACTCTTTGGACTTCCTCCCCAACCTCAACAAGAAAGAAACAGTAGAACACAGTGCTGCTCTACACGAAAAGCACAGGTGGCACCCTGAAACACAGCAAATGGGCCTTCATTCACAATCTACTCTGCCTCCAAGCAACTTCCATGTTAAAGCAGTTAATTCACAGATTATTTTCAGTCCCTTACTGTCAGCCCACAGTTTATTTATTATATTACAAATATGTCCTTATGTTGTTTACTGATCCATAATTATGTTTAGGAGCACATCATGAGAGAACACTTGTGTATTTTCCTCCAGCAAAAATTCATCTAACTTTAAAAGCACCCAGAAATAAAAGACTGTGCTTTGATAAGAAGCAACGCAACCATTGACCAAAAAAAATACCATTACCTTCAGTATTAAAAAGCAGTAAATGCCCTTGTTATTCCAACAAATCAAGCCCAAGAACAGGTCAGAAAAGAGGATTTTCTCTTTATAGATGCCGCTGTGAAACTTTGGTGGATTTGCTTGGTTTATCTTGCAGTTGTGACATTTTTTAATGCAGTACTGAAGAACAGACTTATCTTAGAAGTAAGGACTACAGAGCTTCATACTGTATTTGCAATTACTGTTACAAAGGCAAAATGAACTTACAAAGAACATTACCATCTTTGAAACACTAATTACATTAGGATTATCAGGCAATTTTTCAGCATATCATTCGAGAATTAGCAGACAGAACAGGAGACGCTATCAGAAACAACTTCATTCATGCACTGCTTCACAAGTATTCCAGTTGGCATTTAAAACCCCAGAGCTCAGCCAGAGATTGCTTTTTAATGTATTCTAGAAGTCTCAGAGAAATACTTCCACAGGCAAACAGACTGGAATTATTCTGAGCGTTCCTCCTCTTGCACGCTTCAGCTTCTCTGCATTTGCAGATTTTATTCAGCAGCTAGAAGCATTCAAACAAAGGAATCTGTTAGGTAAAGCTGAGTTTTACAGTATTTATTCCTTTAAAAAGCTTCATTAAACCAGCTTATTACGCAGTAACCATGAGGAACTGTTTATACTATATTAAGAATGCACCTTTATAGGTGTAGCAAACCCAAGGCAGGGTGTGGTTGGCTTGCAACTGGCAGGGAACGTGTGTCTTTCAAATATTTCCAGTTCTACTGTGCCGCAGCTTGGGTTGAAGGCAGCATAATGCAAACAGGTTAAAACGCATTCAGAGTTATCTCATGCCATTGCCACAACTTCAAGGTGTGCCTTTTGGCTCTGCTTAGAGATACCCTTTATTATTCACCTTGTTTTACTTGCTTGTTTAAAGCTGAACAGCGCTTCTGTGAAGATACACAGTATAGCACTCAGACTTTCACAGATCTGCACTCATAATCTGCAAAAGGAAACTATGAGTGTGCAAAAATCATTCAATATACCACATCCAACAACACACACGGAGCTTCAGGAGGAGCTTTCCACAAGATCCCTCATCAAATGCTCTTAAAAGAAACCGAATAACCATAGAATGAGAGAGAAAAAATTACTTGCAAATTACAACCAATCAACAAACATTAAGCGAGATATGTGCAGAAGCAATAAGCTTTCTCAAATGGTAAGCAGGGGAGAGAAAAAGAAGAGAAGATACACCAAATACTCCGGGGTCCGTGCTTGGACCCACACTGGTAAACCTGAAGTGAATCATCACAATAAGGAGGCTTCACATTTTTTAGCCTTCCAGAAAAGACTTGCTCACTGAAATAGATCAGCTTCACACCACCAAAAGGCATGGGAAGTAACTGGGGTACTTTAGAAAGGAAAACAAAATGGAAATAACCACTACATATGACGTACCACAGCAGTTCTTGATTACTGTTTGTAACTGCACGCATATTGCTCAGGCAGAAAAACTACAGAAAACATAACCAATGATCAGAGATGCGGTACAGCTTTCCTACATCAACAGTTACTGGGAACTCATGGCCCTGAAGAGATAAGAAAGAGCTAAAAGCATAAACAATGTGAAAAACACAAGTGGAAAATATTATCCATGATATTACATCATAAAAGGATTGGAGAAATCCCAGACAGATAAGCAGTGTTGAAAAACAAATTTAAGAGCATTTTTTTCCCCACAGTGCATAATGAATGCAACCACTGGACAACGTTGAGGCCAAAACTGTACTCTCATTCAAGCAGTGGTAGCACAAATACACAGAAAATACACAGCTTTTAATATAACATTTTCAAATCTGTCATCTCCAGCTCCTGCAGTGAAGCTAAGAAAACACATAAAAAAGAACTGCTAAGAATAATTACATAAATAATACAATAATACAAATAATTCTTACATTTTCTTCTCAAATAGAGAAGGAAAACTGTTAGCCATCGCTTTAGCACTACCTAAGGCTTCACTTGGACAGTATCCAAAACTGATACAGAGAGAACAGCTATCATTAATAACAAGCAAAACAACTCTCGGATTCCTTCATTTTATGGTAAAACATGTACTGAATACTAGAACTTTCTCTTAATTTTCTTCCTTATAATAAATGAATGGTTTCCAGCCCATCATTTGGGGCAGGGGAAGAGTGAAGTGCAGCAACACTGAACAATGCATTGCGTTAAGGAAATCCTACAAAAACTGGAAGAATTCTCTCACATTTCTCTGGCATCATAAGGTTCATGTTCAGTTGAACTAGACATGCCCTCATAAAGAAATAGGTTTTTAAAAAAAGCATGGTGCACTGACAAGAACTTTGATTCTTTTTCATGCATCAAGTTTTCAACTGCTCCACGCTTGCATTCAATCCTTATAATCATCTCTCATTTGTAAAGCACATAATTTAAGATTATGCAATTGCACTATGACTGCCCCAAAACATTACGTGCTGAAAGCACCAAAGCATTTACAGACGTAGGCTGCCAAGCAGTCATGCCTTCAAAACCACAACTCAACCACTACTTGAGCTGAACTTGTTCGAACTGGACTGACATACAGATGTAAAGTACTGTGTTCATACTAAATTGCAAAATAAATGGCAGGAAAACAAAAACAACACACCTGTTGGAATGCATTCACAGAAACAATCTGCCCTGCACAGATTGGCAGCAACAGCCATGCTATTGTAATACAGTTTTGAAAGATGAGAGAAAAAAGGAGGACAGTAGGCTTCACAACAGGAACATGCAGAAAAATCATAAATACATCAAACCACTGATGCTCTTGAGGCTTTTTTCTTCTCAGAACTGCACTCAGAAATGAAAGGAGTGATGCACCCCAGCAGGGGGGGAAGAAAAATGAGCACCAAAGAATCGGTCACATATAGATTTCAAACACAGCCTAAAACATAACTAGATTATTCTCATCCAGCAGCTGCGCATTGTATAAAGAAAGGGTCTGTCTCAGCTCAGCTCCTAGTGTCCAAAACGACCCACAGCAGCCTCAGTCAGCACCCTCATTTGAACACAGACAGGTATAAAAAAAAAAAAGAACTACAGAAGAGTTATTGTAGTGGCAAATAACTCAGAAGATTAGACAGCTTCTTCTCTATACTTGCAAAACCTATACTCTGCTTGCTTTACAAATAAAGTCTATACTAGCTTTCAAGTAATTGACTTATTTTCAGCTTGATTCACCCTTCTCCAAAGCACTTACTAGCTTTGTTGGTCTTCAAGAGATGGCAACATACACCTCAAGTTGCTACACCACCTTTAGGATGTGGTTTGATGAGCAACCATCTTGCAGCCTCTCTCCTCTCTGCTGCTTTCTCAGTTGAGCAAGAAGATCTGAGGGCAGAAGGCGGTGTGCTGCATGGCGCAGCCATGTACCTGAGGGGCAGGCCCCATGCAGAGCAGGGGAAAGTCAAGGCTCCTGGATCACGCACCTTCAGTGACAAACACCAGTCATAATGCAATTTCAGGCGTAGGTGTGACAAGCAGGAGACTCTAGTGTATCATGAAGTGCACTGTGCAAGTCATCAGTCTTTTCCCTCAGCTGCCAAACAAATTGTTTTAGGAGACATTGCCTTGCATCAGAACTGCAAAGGAGAGCGAGCAAAGAAAAAATACGGTTTTCTGTCTAAGCCACATTCTGTTACTTTAGGCATCCAAAATGTGCTACCATCAGAAAGAAATGATTCTCCTGCATGCAATAGATTAATGCAGGTTCTCCTGAGTAGCTTAGGTTAGGCGACAAGAACCTCAGAAACGTTGAAAATTCACAAAAAAGAATTCTTCTATCAAAACCAACACAAATTCTAACTATGAAAGTGCAAATCATTTTAGAGAAGAATGACTGAACTCAATACACAGGACCTTTTGAAGGAGTTCTCTGAAGATAAGAGGACCTAAGCTATTTTTGACGACCTGAAACTCCACAGTAAATGAAAACTCTCCTTCCTCCAGGTATCCTTTCTAGGCAACGTGCTGAAATGCACCTGCACACAGGGCAAATCACATTGCCTGCTCTCCATCATGTTAAGCACAGAAAAATTTTATGTTTAAAAAATATTAAGCCGAACCCATGAAATTTAAGCCAAAATCAATCCGGAATTGCATGGGAAAAAAGTTATGTTTCCTTGGGTAGAAATGAAAGAGCCTTAAAGTCTATATAGAGCTACTGTACTGAATCAGTTTGCAGTAAGATGATCCTTCCTGTCCATCAAGGCCCTTCCAAACACAAATTTTTTTGGTATTTTTGTTTGGTTGGTTCATTTTGTTTGTTTGTCTTTTGAAGTCATTCTGCTTTCCATTCCATAAACAACAAACTCCTCCACAATAGGAGGTCAGAAACAATTACAACAAAACAGCTACAAAGCAAAAGAAATAGCACAAAATCCAGACATGGTCTAACTGCACTCCATGGATTTGATCTTCAAAAAGAACAGGAGATTTCCTCCTCAACTGACTCCTCTTCAAGTTTCTTTACAATGTGAGCTTTTTCCTGCGTGCCACAAAATTTATCACCCAAAACTTTAAGACCTGACAAGATAAAAAGCTTCTCAAGTTCAAATGAAAATCCTTTGAGGATATTTTGAAACCAAACCAACTCCCCAAAGTTACTCCATACTAACAGCCATGACTAAAACCAATTTTAAAAAGTGCTCTGCTTCCAACAGCTTTCACAGCCAGTATTGCACCTCATATTCTTAGATTTCAGAACAAACACATGCCAGAAAATACATCTACCATCCCTTCACAAACTTAGTATTCTGTCACTAAAGGTCTGTATTGTGGAAGCTCCTCATGCCTGCCCACTACCGCTTCACTGCCTGAAGTATTCAGAACAATGACATTTCACCCTATGCTGAAATAGAAAAAGGCTGGACTTGCTTGCTGGCTTTTACCCTTCGTAATTTCCTCTGTTCTTTCCACTTGCAGACCAGGAGCAATACATTCTGCATTACAATACCAAAACATTCACACAAGTCAGGTTTATGCAAGCTCAATGAACTCTTATCCTGCTCATCAATTCCTCAGTACAACTGTAGGTTCACAAAAATCTTTATAATATTATCCCTGCCATAGTTAATATCTGGTTAATATAGTCAATATAAACAAAGAGTTTTTCACTTAAATCATACTGGAATTTGGAGATTTGATATTTTCAGCAACAACATCATGACGGGAAAAAAAAATCTAAAATTCTTCTCTTGTAACAAACCTTACCAAGAAGATTTCAACCACAGCTGTAACCATATATGCCAAGAACACCAAACCTTCCCTTGCCTGGGACACACTGAGTGAAGATGAATTGGCCAGGGCTGCACCTGGGAAGGTTGCTCTGAAAGCAGTGTCTCCAATTTATTTCCATGGAAATGATAACAGATACAAAGCACAATAACACTATTTAATAGAGCAAATTCTCAGCAGCAGAACACTCTTTTTCAACACAATCATTACCATTAGGTACACATACTCACTAGTGACGAACGAGAGCCTGCATGCTGTGCCCGTAGAAATCTGCACCAGCGAAGATGACCCACTGTCACCACTGCTGAAACACGCCACCCACTCTCACTGTGCTCACATGCACTGCTTGGTCTCCACAGTCACTCAGCAAGCATCAATAAATGTCAGTGGGTGCCACATGAAGGAATTCAGTGATGCACCTTTGCTTCATCTACACTCCCATGTCAGATGTCATGTTTTCAGACTGCCCCTTTGCTGCCATCTGTCACATGGCACCAAAACGTAAAGGAATGTTGTTGGAAAGGTTCAACCTCTACTGCCATTCCACAAACATCCACCTCTGACATAGTGGGCCAACATCATAAAATAGGAGGCACTACTTTCAGATCTGACCTCATAAATATATATATTCTCTAGCTCATGTATTTAAGTAACAAAACTGATTTTATTTTTAACATTTTTGTTAAAACATATGGAAAAGAGAACAATAAAAACATAGAACTAGTGGGATATGTGACCTTGCTTTTGCAAAAAATAATGCTTCAGTCCAACTCAATGAAGTGGTTGTCATCCTCAGGCGCACTGTGAGCTATGCCAGTCTGCACGCAGCCCACAGGCTGGACATGCCTGATATAAGCAATTCAGTCTGCGTATCGCAGAGTGAACTGTGAAAGTCAATGTAACTACACGGCAAGTTCAATTACGGATGCGCCATACGCTTCAATATTCCTTTAGGTATACAAAAGGAATCAATTTGTGCAATTTGTTCTGAACACAAAAAGCCCTTTTGGCAAGATCATCCTTTAGCTGAACAATCAGTTTTAACACTTGCCTGCTGAACACATCCCCCATTCACATCCCAACAGCCAGTTGAGCAAGCAGAGTAAAGCAGTTCTGAACTATGAGGTTTGCTTCAAAAGTAATGCCTCCCATTTTATTGGCCCATGACATCAAAGGTGGATGACGGTGGTATGGCAGTAGAGCTTGAACCTTCCCCCAACTATTCCATTACATTTTGTGCCATGTGACAGACGGCAGCAGAGGGGAGTTTGACAGAATGGTGTCTGACATGGAAGTGCATATGAAGCAAAGGTGTGTCACTGAATTTCTCCATGTGGAAAAATCTGCACCTGCTGACATTCACTGATACTTGCTGAACATTTACAGAGACCAAACAGTGGGTGAGAGCACAGGCTCTCACTTAGGGAGTGGTATGTTTCAGCAGTGGCAACAGCAAACTGAAAGACAAACAACATACCAGCTAGCCACTCACAGCTGTCACACCATGAAACAAAGAGTGTCTCAATCAGCTCATCCACACAGATTGGCAGAATACAACCAGACAACTGTGTAGAGAGATGAATATCAGCTTCAATGCATTGGAAATAATGGTGGCAACATTGGAATATCACAAAGTTTGCACCAAGTGGATCCCACAATTACACAGGAACAGAAAGAAAATCATATACAAGTTTGTCAGGGTCTACTGAACCAATACAGGACTGAAAGTGATCACATCATTACTGGTGATGGGACATAGCGTCACCACTATGAGTCAGAGTTAAAACAACAGTCCATGGAGTGGAAACGTGAATTCCCCACTGAAGAAAAAGTTCAGGTCACAGCTCTCAGCAAATAAAAGAGCGTATGCTGTCTTTTAGGATAGGAAATCCAGAAGGATCACCCCTTTCCTGCAACCCAACAAGCCATCAACTCCAACTGATGCATCATGAGCTGAAGGCTCGAACTTCCAGAGTCAGGCCAGAGAAGATGACAACCTTTCTCTTGCAACACAAGAACAGCAGGACCCATACTAGTTTGAAGATTGCAAAGTGCATTGCCAGTCTTGGCTGGACTGTCCTACCACACCTAGTGACTTCATAGTCCATACTTGGTGCCTTCTGACTTCCATCTGTTTGGACTGATGAAAGATGGACAGCATTGTCAATATTTTCGTGGCAACAGTGCCACACAGCAGCTGTGAAATAGTGGGTCACCTACATCAGTGCCAACCTTTAAGAGTGAGACGTGCAGGCTCTTGTCTATTGCTGGAAAAAAAATGCATAGGTAATGATGGTGACTATGTTGGAAAACAGTGTTTTAGAGATGAGAATTTGCCTTCTCAAATAGTGCTACTGTGCTCTCTGTATATATTGTAGTTTCCATGGAAATAAATCAGAGGCATTAATTTCAGAGCAACCTACGTACTTGATTCTGAAGAAGCTGGTATTTTAAATGGCACTTGAAAAATTCACTGGATCAAGATGTTAACAGAAACCACCAGTGGGTTTTTCTGTGCTTTTCTTCTCTCTCTAAAAAACCTTCCTCTTACATTTAAGATATCCTCTGCCATAGACTCTCAGTAGTGTTACAGCAATAGTCTCACGTACCTAGATGCACAGATCTACCTCAGGGTTTGTTTTAAAAGTCAGTTCCTCTCTTAATTTTCAAATGACCTGAGATTTTACTCAACAACAGTCTGAAGTGAAATGCTTATGTCCCAACAAATACATGTAAGATGGACTTGCCTATGTATAACTTAACTGAACACCATTATCATAACATAAAAAAAAAAACCACACAGTACTCACCTCAACGTAAAAATAAGCAAGAGTGATTGATTATAGGTGGAACATTCTCATCAGTTCTTGCTTCATCTTCTTGCAGACTGTAGTTAATGTTTACCCCTCAGGAGATGCAGCAAGCAACAAAGTCAGCCTATAAAGCAGCGTGGCACTTGGTAGCATTTTTCTTTAGTAATGGCTCTCAACCAAAAGACAACTTGGTGCAGGTCTGGAGTTCAGCAGCAACACATCCCTACTGCCCATTGCATATTCCTCCTCTTTCAGTGGTCATCAGCCAATGGCTTGGTTAATTCCATCTTAATTCTGCAAAATGGAATTAAATTTCTCTTCTCTTAAGGTTTTCTAGAGGAT
The DNA here is from genome assembly GCA_002909625.1 of Bambusicola thoracicus. Lineage (NCBI taxonomy): Eukaryota > Metazoa > Chordata > Aves > Galliformes > Phasianidae > Bambusicola > Bambusicola thoracicus. The sequence continues at coordinate 1,436 of PPHD01018773.1, read as the reverse complement.
GGGTGTGATTTGGTTTGTTCTTTTGAAGAGTTTGGTTTTTCGGTGGTGGTGGCAGTTTGGGTTTTTTCATAGTGAAGAATTTCAAAATTAAAACAAATTCACTAGATTAATTTACTAGATTAATTCTTTGAATTTGCTGGAAACTTTAGAGCTGCGCTCACCTTGTCTACAGTTGCTTTCCAGCACAGTTATTTTCCATAATAAAACCTGAACTGAGTATATACTGAAATGCAAGAACAGCCAGAGAGAGTTCCAGATTCAGCCTTCTCAGCAAAAGTCAAAGTGACCCCTTTTACCACCTGGCATAATCCAGTCCCAGCACCGACCAATACTGAACTAGCACAGGCTGCTGTCCTAGAGTAGAGCAGCAGGAAGGACATTCACAGCAATTCCCACTTGTATGTGCATCTTCCTCTCAGCCCAAGGGCTGGCTAAGGATGCAAACCAAGTACTTCTATCTCAGTTAATATTTTGCCACTAACACAATCCAGTTTTAATAAAACATTTAACAATGTACTGAATGGTAAGGAAAGAAATTCAAGTTTACCACACTGCTTCTTATCTGTGTTAACTAGCAATGCCATACTCCTATTCACATTACTAGCACTTCACGCAGAGGAAATTCAAGTCGGAAACATGAACGTTTTTATTTCCTTTCCTATTATTTTCATTTCCTATCCTTCAGCACTCAAAATACAAATACTATTTGGTATTTCAAGATCCAGGACATCAAATCTTCACTAAAAAGCAACATATCTATGGCATCCCATATAAAAGCCACGCATTTCATTTAAATTAACCCAAAGACACCCCATCCTAAAAACGCCGCATTGCTTTCCGCTGAGGTGTTAATGAACCACATATGTAAATCAACAAGTTGCTTTCTGCAGGTCTAGTGAGTTTTAGTAGATCCATATCCACTATAAATATTGTTATTATTGTTTCGATAGTAAGGTCAGGAATTTGAACAGCAAGAATAACACCTGTTACAAGAAGCAAAAGACAACATCATTTGCCATACTCTTACCCTAGCTGATAATCTTTGTCCACACCCAGTACTGTTTTAGAAGCTCCTGAACAGTACAGTCTCTGTAAGAAACACATTTAATGGTTTCAAACTCAGAAAGGTTTGTCATCATGAATACACTCGAACTTTTTCTTCAGATGAACTGAAAACAGCAAAGGGAAAAAACACTGTTCACGTGAACCTGGTAGGAAAATGAGTGGAGGAAATAAACACTAAAACTGCAGTTTTAGCACAGAACAGTTTGATGAACAGTGCACACTTATACAAGCGATTCTAGAAGAACAAATCATCACTTAAAGTCCACACTTGTAATTACAAAGAATAAGTTACAACTGCACACAAAAACCTGTACGAAAAATGCTTACTTAAAAAAAGTTCTTCATGGAGATAAACAATCAGAGGTAGGAAA
>PPHD01018772.1:0-14395 GCA_002909625.1 Bambusicola thoracicus | reverse complement strand
TTTTTTTTTTTTTTTTTTTTTTTTTGACAGAAAGATTCTACTGGGATGTGTTTGGTTGACCTCATTTTTTCTAAGAGGTCAGTAACTGGGATTATATTCAACCACTATGTTTATAAAAGTTAAGTACGTTGATCTGTGCAGGAGTTGGAGAAGCATTAATTTTGTCATTGATATGTTGTCAAGTCCTACAAGAGAAAGCTCATGTAAAATCTTTCTTGTGCACAGACATATACTCCATTTACACCTAATGCCTTTCCACCCCTCTGTTACCTAGCTGCTGTAAATCTGAATCATCTGCAGCCTTTTTCATCGACTAAACATATGCCTGCAGTGTGCCCAGGTAGCCAAATAGGCCAACAGCATCCTGGCTTGTATCAATAATATTGTAGGCCAGCAGGAGCAGGATAAGTGATTGCTCACCTGTACTTAGCCCTGGAATGTGTCCAGAGAAAGGCAGTGAACCTGGTGAAGGGTTTGGAGTACAAGTCTGAAGGGGTGTGGCTGAAGGAACTGGGATTGTTTAGTCTGGAGAAGAGGAGGCTCAGAGGAGACCTTGTAGCTCTCTACAGCTGCCTGAAAGGAGGCTGTGGTAAGGTGACAGTTGGCCTCTCCTCCCATGTAGTAGCAATACGACAAGAGGGAATGGCGTCAAGTTGTGCCAGGGGAGGTTCAGGTTGAGTGTTAGGAAAAATTCTCCTCCAAAAGAGTGTTTAGGCACTGGAATGGGCTGCTCAGGGAGGTAGTGGAGTCACAGTCCCTGAAGGTGTTGAAGAAACGTGTAGTTATTGTACTAAAGGACATGTTTTAGCAGGGAAATATAGGTAATAAGTGGATGGTTGGACTGGATGATCTTGGAGATCTTTTCCAACCTCAGTGATTCTACAATTCTATGACTTGAAACACAGTTACTTGATGTCTTGTAGATAGTCTCTTTCTCTCACTTTTTTCTTAATTCGTTGCTAATGAGGATCAATGCATCCAATTCTAAACGTACCTGTTCAGTGCAATTATGGTACAGGGGTCAAAAAATTTTTTTCTTCTGTTCAGAAGAGAAAGATCCACTGTGCACTGGAACAAAAATCTTCCCTCTTTCCAGAGCATGCAGCCAGAGTTTCCTTCAGAGTGCTTGCAACAGAGCTTCTGGACAACCCATATGGCTAGTCTTTCTCCAGTACGTCATGGCTCTTCCATCCTGAGGATCAAAAATCTAACTGAGGGTTGTTTTTTCTTCTCATAGAATTCAGCTTTATGCTAGACAACCTCAGAATTCTAATCCTTCTTCCATTTCTTTGCCAGAAAATGGGCAATCAGTGTTTAGACCTTCAGGGGGCACAAAAATAGAGGAGAGAAAAAAGTAGTGTTATGAGTAGTACTACCTCCAATACCTCAAGGAAAGCTCTCCAGAGCAAATGGTTATTTATATGAAACTGCTATTACAGGCTATGAAATACTCCTGTCACCTCAATGTAAATATGTTAAAGAATGAATTGTTTTTATTCAATTGAACTCTATTGTAGGAGGTAAGCAGGCATTTCTTTGCCTAGGTTATAGGCATAGGTTATGCATTGCTGTCTCTGGAATGTCCGTGAGAAAGTTACTTAATACTTTGATCAGTACTTACAAGGAAAAGGAGGGCAAATTTATCACTCGGGCTCCCCTTGGGGGATGCTATGATGATAACTTTCCTGTTTGAATTTGGGAAATATGTAGTGCACAAATAAATGAGCTTCATTGTCTTTGAAGTTTCCTACATGAGTCATGGCAAAGATTCTAATAATTACATTAAAATTATGGGTACAGGAATCAGCATGCAAACAGACTATGGGCAAACATACAGTTACGTGATTCTATCAGCTATACAAATGAAAATTATCTCCCTTTCCAAACTACTTGCGATGCTCTCTGTTAGTGTTACATAAGTTAGTGATAATATCTAAATACATTTTCAGAAGTTAGAAAAAATCCTGCCAGGAGAATAAATCAGTCTAAAAGCCTTACAGGAAACTTGCTGAAAGCCTGTATTAGTAATTCATTTAACGTCAAACCTACCAAGTGTGCCTATTTTGGGGGCCCAAAAAACAAGCTTAAGCCAAGAACTTTAGCAAGAGCATTTTTCCATCACTATTCAGACAACTTGCATTGGCTCACAACATCCTTTTCACATTTCCAGTGTAGCATGGCAACATATTAAACAGACGGCAGTGAGAGCGATGGCAGTGTGGAGAGAAGTAAAGAGGTATTTAGAAAAAGCTTGCTAAAGGAACAGAGATATAAATATTTCTAATGAGCTTCAGAAATTGTCTACAGAGTGGCACTACAAGGAAGGTGAGCAAATTCAAATAATGCTGCATGTTTCCTTCACATACTTTCACTTCCGACTAATCTGACAATAGAAAATTATTTGATGTATTAAATGTTGTATTAAATAAAGCAAACAGAAGCTTCCTCCAGTTCAGCTGAAATTTGAGGGAAATGCAACATTTCTGTAGCTGCAAGAGCATTTCCAAAGCTTGTTTCTACCTGGCACCCCAAGCATTTCAATCTGTGGAGGCCAAGGAAGGAAAAGGAAAAGGGAAGGAAGTCTTGCAGAACAACCTGAGAACAAGTTTCAACACTGACCACTGCCTGCAAGTCATTTTATTTGTTACTCTTCTCTTTTCTTTGTTACGAAAGAAGGTTCAAGTCTTTATTTCTGGTAAAGTACACTTTGTTTAATGGTGGGCAACAGGAACATATTCTAAATTGACATTTTTTTACAAATCAGTTTCTGGTGTTTTGTGAGTTCTCTCCAAATGCACGCTGAATGCCAAATACCAAAGGATGTGCATGTGCACTGTTGTGGTTGTTAATAAATAGTACATATATTTCTATTTAGTTTCTTTTAAAAGTCAGCAGATTAGGGAGGCTTTAAAAGCAAAGTCAGATTTCTTCTCTGAAATGACCTCTAACTGCTCTCCTTAATTTGGGTTTTCCCCTGCTGCAGAAACTGCATGACCAGAATATGTGAGTTGTAGTGACTAGAGCCAGCATCTCCAAGTCCATAGTTAGGCATCCAAAAAAAAATGGTCTGCTTTCTAAAACCACTGAGACGCCAGTAGCCCTAATTGGAGTCCATGGGAACTGTTGGATGCTCAGCACATTTGAAAAATCAGGTCACTTATGTAAGCAACTAATTGCTGCTGTAAGAACCCAGCTTCAGTACATAGTTTAACAAGAGCTCAGTGTCACTTTGCCCAGAAGCCTTTCAAAGCCATGCATCTGGCCTGTGCTCACTGCTAACCAGTGCAGAGGCTCTGACTGCTGCTGGCATTCTGGATGCCCCCTGGCAGGCTGGGATGCACCCCATCCATCTATCCTTTCAAGATGCCTCAGCAAGGTGCCCAAGGTCCTGCCTGTGATTCTGGAGGCAGTGGCCCCTCTAGACTGCAGCCACCTCTCTGCAGAGTTGCTGTTGCCCATGCAGGTGTCTCAGAGGCTATGTACTTGCCCCTCTTTGTTGACTTGGGGCCACCTGAACCACCAGATGCCACCCACAGAGCATCAACTAAGTGTCTGAAGTGAGAGCAGTAGCCATTTTCATGCGCTCCTGGCTAAAAAGGGTAGCTGGAAACTTTGAGGCTTTATTCGGTTCCCATTTAAAACCTGTGGGAAAAGACCCCATTCTTGGCTATGGCACTGGTCACTTTATATCAATATAGATCAGCCTGCAGCCAGGTGCAGCATACTACTTTCCAAAAAGCATTAAGCAAGTACAGGACAAACAGTGCCATGAACTATATTAGTGCTGAAATGAACTTTGCATAGTAAACATGGAGAGGTTAAGTTCATTTAGTACCTAAGAGTGAATGTAGGTTTGCAGAAATTCTTATAAATCCTTATTGCACAATCTCAGTGTGACTCTCATCCTCAAGTAACAGATAATCTTGAACATTGAGAAACATAAATAGGTGTTGAAGTCTGAATTTCCACATCAGCAAGGATCAGCACAGAATGTTTTCTTCTTTGTTCTTATGTTTAAAATAGTACACAACATATGTAAGCAAGTTTCTTAACTCCTGGGTAGGGTCTGGTTTCATAACTGCTGGAACAGGGCCAGGTTCTAATCTTGGGCACACAGCATACATAACCATGTATCTCCACAGACATTTCCAGGTACTCTGCACTGCTTATTATTCATCCAAGATTACAATCTGACCTCTGAAGAATATTCTGGAAGTGGAGGACACAGTACAAATGAGTTGTGTGAAGGAATAAAAGCAGCATTGCTCCTCAGGCTGCCTGGAGCCTGTAACCCACAGTCCCCAAGAATGGCTTGCAATAACAGGCCTTGTGACAACTGGCAATTTTCAGAAATAGTTCATTTATGAAAATGTCCTGGCATTATGAAATATTTGCATCCCTTTCATTACAACATCCCCACAACCTTTAGAAAGTAGGGCAGGCTGATGGGAAGCATTCAAAGAAAAGCCTCACTGGGTGTAACATCAACTCCGTCACTTTTAAATTACTAAATTAGTTGCTTTTGTTTAACTTAATTTAGCAGGGGCTGGAAATAGCAGCCTGAGTGTCAACACCACAGGGGCAAGTCATCTCCTTGGCTTTAGGTGAGATGCAGGTGGCTACAGCTGGCCCACTGCCCCTCAGTCTATGCTGCTGCTGCTGCCCTTCAGCCTGGGCTGTTCTCCTGCACCCGCTGGAGGGTGTCTCTGTCCCTTTTGCTGTCTTCCAGAAGGTGCAGGTTGCATTTTATACTCACAACACTTAGTATTTCTGTCACATTATGCATTTCAAAGCATTTTGCAAGGAGCAGGCTGAGACATACATCTGTCCCAGTCTATGACATGGATCCAGAGCAGGCTGCAGCTCTGGCACACCAGCAAGCGTAAGAAGTTCATCAGATCCAGTGATCTTTCTGCCAAAGTGCATTGGATCAGCTCACTGAACCAAAGCAGGGACTAATCCATTACCTGTCCAAGATGCCTGCTGGCCAGCGCTGCAACTCCCAAGAGCAAGATGGGATATTTGTGGGAGCAAGAAGCTCCTTTGAGCATATCTTCTGGTTGCATTCCATTGGCTGTGGTGTAAAACAACACGTTGAGCAAGATGTATTTGCACATATAGCCAGTTATCTTCACTATTTCTTCTGCACCAATCCCTTCCTGTTGGTGGGGTGCATCCATGTTAATAGGTGGTAAGCACTGCACCCTTCTAATTCTGCTCCTGTGTCTCAATTAAAATATTTTTAATACTGTTAGAATGTTTTGCTGTTTTTTGTCTTTATTTTAATACTATTTGAATATCTTTTTCCACTACCTGGGACCTGGGAAGACACTGTAGTTGCCGAACATTATTGAAAATCAGTAGACTAATGTTAATACATTAGTATAGAGAAGAAGGGAGGCAACAAATTTAGTAGGATTCAGAAAGTCAGTTCTACAAACTGAATCATATCTGCTGATGTTTTGATAGAAAATACCTTGCAGTTGACAAGCTGCAGTTAGAGTACAAATTAGTTCCTGTGGCTTATAGATAGCTGTTGGTATGAAACTTTCCTCCATAAAAGTCTTAAAATATTTAGGGTGTAGGAGTTAAAATTTGTTATTTTATCATTGTTCACCTTTTTCCTTTCCCATTCCTGAAAGCAGCCTCCTGCAACTAATTTATTGACTGTTTTACAGTGTTGCAGTCTGTTCCTTTCTAAAGAACCATGGATGGATTTTGTTTAAAGGAGTGAAGACAGAAATGTCTACTTCCCCTTCCTTCCCTTCCTTGTGGGACACGCCGTCAATGTGAGATGAAACAGAACTGCATCACCATGGAGTATCATGACTTGTCAGGACAGGCACCACCTCTTGCTTTGTTTTAATGCTTGGTCAACACTTCAAATGTTACTTAAAAGCTTCCATAGTGATGGCAGCTAGTAAATATTACTGGGAGTCAAAGTTACAGATAGAAAGTTTGTAAGAAAAATAACTCACCTACTCAATATCAAAGAGTTGCTTCTGTGCCAACAGCAACGAGACAGTGCCAGGGAAAATGTGGTGCACTAACACTACACATTGCCTTTCTGTGAAAAATACTGGACCAAGTTCAGCCTTCACTGTAAGCAACAGCAATTCTGTGTATAGTTCTGGTGCTGTACATACCTGTTTACACCCATCTGGTATGTGTTTATATTGTGTTAAGTGATTAAGAGGATTTTGTTTAAAATGATGCAAACAAAGGAAATTCAGCATTAGGAACAATGGCATAACCTTTGCTTGTGTTGCTGGGACTTGGTTGTAGAGAGAAAATTGCCAGTATGAACTCAGAAAGGCACATAGGCACATGCTCTTTTCCAGCCAAGGACTTCCCTGGTTGCTGGGGATGGGGGGAGATCATGGTTTCCTCAGTCTGTTGCTGACATCCCCAATAGGATGCAGAAGAGAGATATGTGCAACTTCTTTTTAAAGGATCTCAAAGTATTTTACCTAGGCATACATGCCCTCTAGCCTTTCCCTCTTCCCTTGCAGGTGCTCTCACCCATCCTCCTCACAGCCCGATGGGCTTCAGGCACTTCACTTGTAGCTGCACATGACCTAATGAAGCCAAGACTAAATTTTACCCTTGGAATTGTTTATTTCCAGCCCTGCTCCATACTACAGCTTATTTTTTTCTTAAAATGTGTTTTTTTTTTTAATCCAGATAAAAACATTATCATGGAAAATAATGTGGCAAGCCAGGAGGGCTGCAAACTGGTTAAACCTGAACATAAACTGTTCTATAAGGAATATAAGGAATTGCTAATATGTGGCCAATAACCCTGAATAGTGTCATTAATCAGTTTTTAAAGGGCACAGTGTTTACACTGCAGACAGTTTAACATGCAATTACATGCTAAGCATCATCGTGAACTTTGTAAATGTGGGACAAAAATATATGTTATAAAGGCAGGTGATCTAATTACATTACAACTATGACTAAATTTAGCATTAAGATACATGGGTTTTGTTCAAGGCTGTTGGTATATCCAACACAGCAATCATTTTCCCTCATTCCCACATTATTTTGGAATAAAACTATACCACATAGATTGCCAAAGAAAACTATAGATATTTACTGTTCATACAGAAGTTCACTAGAAGGAGAACATACAAAAATGAAAGAATGCCTTCAAATCTGCGGAGATATTTCATGCTACTACAGTTGCTGGTTTCATGAAGCTAACTTGCTTGTTTATTGTAGGCTGTCACTACTATTCACAGCTGAGGTTGTTCTGGTGACTTTGCTGTGATTTTCTATTAGTAGAAATTGGACTTTGAATCTTAAGTGCTTCTAATATTTGTTTTGGGGATAATTGCAATATTCCTGTAATACTGTGTCTACATTTTTAATCTTTGCTCTCTGTCATAACTGTATTGTTAATATAGGATTGGCCTGGGAATCATGTACAGTAGGTATAATGAAGTAACTGGTTGACCACTTTGCATTAGGATTACATATTGCAATTTGATGTCTGCACTGATAGAGCTCAGGATCTGGGATTGTTAATACCATGTTGAGCACCCCTTGGGCACATATTTGTGTGCAAGTGCCAAAATGTGTCGATACTGGCCTTCAGAAAGAATGAAGAGCCTGAAGAATGAACACAGTGAAAATGAACACAGCAAAGGAAAAAGGATTAAATGGGATGACAGTAAGGTTTCGAGCAATGCTTTTAGAGTGCTCCAAAGGTGGAAACCAAGGTAGCAGACAGTCTCAGCAACAGCCGAAGAAAGACTCTGCTGCAGAGAACACATCATATGACATTCCGTTCACACAGACTGATCATTCATACTGGGATGCTTATTCATACTGGGATGTTTCCACCTCTCTGTCATCTTTCTAAAGAAGATTTTCATCCAGGTCGGATTGTGATGCCCTTACTAACAGAGGAGTACATCAAGGCCCAGTCCCTTAACAAACATGCTAAAATTTATGGGCCTTATATGACTTTCACAATTTATCAGCGTGTCTCAGCTCTCCTGCAAGGAGTAAACAGCCACTCACTTCTTCCTAGGAGAGAGGGTAGTGAGACACGCCAAGAAGTGACAATCTCTTCCAGTCTTGTGCAGCTCAGGATTTTGTAAAGGAATTAATCCCACTTCATATCAGGTAATCAGCATCCTTTCATCTGTTTGCAGCCAAAGGTTATGAGAGAGTTATAAAGATATTTCTCAACAACTGTAGGATTTATTCTCTCCCACTTTGTCATGCTTTCTCTCAGAATAAGGAGCCTAGCTCATGGCACAGGATAGATCTTTATTCTTACACAGGTTAGATGATGGACTGTGGTTTATAAGTCTTCATTTTAATGTAGATGACCTTTTATCTCATATGATAAGATTTATGGATTAAAGAATATCTTTCTGAATGTATCCCCTGCAGTCAACACAAATCCATAAGCATTTCTAACCACTAGATTTCAATCTAGTTCAAGAGCCAAGGAAAGAACCTATGAAATCCTGAAGTTCAACATTTGAATTCCCAAAGGATGTTGCACTTGGAGAGATATTCTCCAAATGGCATGACTTTTCCTACTGCATTCTCCGATGACAGACCTGTGTGACACAAGAGATCTGTGTGACACATTCCTAGTTGTTGTTACAAAGCCAGGTTGAGGAAAATAAAAGTGTAAATGTATATGCTTTTGTGTAGCAAATATTGCACTGGAGAGGTGAATTTGTGCATATATCTATTGCTGTTGATATTTGGGCTGATGAGAAATGCCTCTTTAGAAACTAAGTGGGTTGAAGTAACTGGAATAAGGTGTGTCTGCAGAGTGGTAGCCCCCAAATCTCAGCAATCATTTCCAAAAAAGAGATGTGAAACCTCAAATTCTGTCTTTAAGACATGCTCTGTTAAGTGAATAAATATATGGGAGCATTGTTAATCGTAGTTTTTTGGCTGTAGGTTACCAGCATAAATCTCACTTTGAGCTGTAGATTTGTAATCTGCTTCCATAAAACTGATGTTTTGCAACAGCTATGTATCCTATACATATGTAGTATCTGGGGGCTGAGAATAGGAAGCAGGATGGAAGAGGCAAGGACTGTCATCAGTTGCATCCCATAGGGAGAAATTTGTTCCCATAAAGCTCAGGTACTAGAAGATACTAGAAGATTCTGCAGGTCAGAAGGATGGGACTGCAGAAACATGAGTGGCTATGAAAACCTCTACTGGTGAGTGCTTAGCAGTTAAACTGAGGGTATTGTTCAGCAGGGCAGTAGTGCAGGCTTTCAGAAAGGAAGTTGGTTATATGCAAATCAGATGCAAATAACTAATAAGCTTGTTAAATAATTGGCATAGAACATCACACATGGTGCAGCGTTAAACTTGGCAGCTATTATTGTCTCCACTGTACTGCTAGTACTTCAGTGGTGCTAAACTGGTTTATACAAGCTGAGGATCTGGCCCATGTAGCATATGGAATTTCCTGGATAAGCAACTACTCTCTGTCATACTTAATCATAGATAAATACCAGACAGATTTATATTGTATGTATATGCTGAATTTATTGGATGATCTTTCCTATTCTGTCATCAGTTTGAGCAGATCATTAAAACAGCCATTGCAAATGCGTCGTGTGCTGGAGTCAGAGCTGATCACATGTTGGCATTTAGTTTTCTTGATAAAGAATAGAGGAAATAACATAAACAAGTATGCTTGATTACTCTCCCACCCCCGTTCATCCATTTCTGAATCATATTGAATTAGCAATGCATTTGTGAAAAATATACTGAATTTTATTAGCATTGCTTACTCTACTGGTGTCATTATTAAATGCTATATTATTGACTACTCGGGTGTAGCACAGATTCTTCCTGTACTATTCCTCAGAAAATAAGCAAAAGCCAAATTGTTTTGTGGCACACTGAAACCAGCACTGACTTTATGCAGCAGATGTTCATCTAGCCACGCACGTAGATGATTTCATAGATGGGGCGAGTGTGTTCACCAAAAACATGCGTTTGTTGGTTTTTTTTTTAATTCTCCAGCACTGAATCATCATCTCTCCTTAACCGCAATAATTCCTTTTTTTAATGGAGAAAGTAGAGCGCTGTGCAAACTGTTGTGACCTTTCCTGTCTCAAACCAACAGTTTTTTTAATGCCCTAATTCCAGGTTGACCTCCTTTCTCAGAGCTATCTTTGCCACTCAAATAATAGCATGAAGATACATTTGTCAGCTTCATGCTTAGCACTTTAATGGTGGCTTTCTTTTGCTGCTTGTTTTCCTCCTGCTGTTTGTATTACAGCAGTATCATTCTTATGAACAAAAAAATGGTAAAGGAAAATCCAATTTATTTCTCTAAATTTAATTCTATTTTTTGAAAACATTTCTGGGGGCTGCACTTCACATGTTCCTTTGAAACTAGAGAACTTGCAAGACAGCTTGAAGCTTCTGTTTGCTGTAAGCAGGAGGGTCAGAGCTACTTACTTTGCCATCACTGTCTTAAACAGCTTTGACAGCTCTGCATGGATAGTCTAGCTGCAGTATGTACTGCATAGCACACCAGCCACAGGAAATCACAACTAGCAATATGGTTATGCATAAGAAGCGTAGACATCTAGAGATATTAAGCTGCCCACAGTGCAAAATTACTACCAAAGTACTAGTAGTGGATCTGGGAGAGCATTCTGTGTTTGGTGCACCGTGCTACCATGAAATACAACAACTTATGGTCAGGCCTCACCTCTGTCAGCTCATGGTGCTTTCCCACATCACAGTTATCATAATGGTGTATAAAAATGGCAGTTTAACATTGTAGGGGGCTCCTGACACATGCCGATATATCAATGGCCTCCCACTGAAACTTGCTACACAACATTGCTCACTGGCTTGGTGGCTACACTGCAAAAATACACGCAACTTCAACAAGCTATAGGTTGCATAAGTTCAAAGCTCCTTTGTATCAATATGAACTGCTTTGCAGATTTACTACAGGCTCACCCATGAAGAGAACCTGTGCAGTTTGTAAGTGATTATACATGCACACCTAAAAACTGTGTACATCAGCTAAGTGGGGCTTGGTTTGGGAAGGATGTGTTGTCTGTGCAGATTTAGAGATCTCTCCATCACCTCAGCTGTTTCTTGACTTCACCTTCTTCCTTCTTTTTCTCTTTATCGTGCTACTGTTCTTCAGTTTTTCATTAAGATACTTAGCCTATTTATTTGCATTTCTATTTAAAGATTAAAAACACAACTATAGCCAAAACCCAAAAACTCTGATGCTCTTACAAGTAGGTGCCAATAGCACTTGTATAGTATAGAGACTATTCTTCATTAAATACTTAGCTGAGTGTCAGAAGGAAAGACAACAGGATGAACGAAGAAGCCAAGCAAGGTGATGAAGTAGAGAAACTGAGACAGTGGCAGGGACAAGCCTGCTAGAAGGGCCATAAGTATGCCTCAGGTTTCAGTAACTCCAGTGTAATGGTAAGGAACATGCACTCTCTTTTCATTGCTGACCACCTACTTGCAGCACTTCATAACTCCTTGACCATGCCTTATTAAAAACAAAGCTGTATTTAAGGCTGCTGTTTGGTGGCATTACATTTTACTGTGCATCTGATGCACTACATACAAACCACAATATGGCACTTGGCAGGAAGTCACCTGATCCCCAGAAACCATATCGCTCAAGGTCTGTTAGTAGCTCAGGATTACAAAAATAATAATTTCCTGATTAGCTCTCTTTGTACATGCCAAATAGCTTGGGCGTCCTCATGAAATTATTCCTTGGACAACACTGGCTTATGTCTGGGAAGAAGCAGCTCTGATACCTGCTCTATAAGAACAGCAAGTTACTCTGAGAGGGAATTCCATATGATTTTGAGAAACGAATACCATTCCACAATAAAAAGTAGATTGTTTCTTGGAGACTTTTTGCCCAGTAATGTTCAATCACCTATAACACAAGATACTGCAGCTTCAACAAGAATCACAGAGGCATGACAATGCCAAGATTTGTATCAGTATTTTACAGAAGGAAGTAGAAATGGTTGGCATTCATGCATGAGCGACGATCAAATATTTAAATAGAATATAGAAGTGGAAATACTCACCCAATATCATTCAAAAGAGCAAATGCAATTTTTAAATTCTGAAGTGTTATTCAGACACCTGTGTATGTTGTACAAAGGGAAAGGATGTAGAATTACATCAGATAAACATGCTTCCAGGGAATGAATGCTGGTGGCCTCAAGTACTACAGAGGTTTTCTAGCTGTGAGTTGGAGGCTGATCTGTGGCCTCCTGGAGTCAGCGAGTGACTCACAGCTTCCAGCTACTGCTAAGTCTGCTGTGAACATGCTAGGAGGCTGGGTGCACAATATTTACTGACCAGGTTTCTTGCCTCTCATTCTCCTTCCCAGAAAGACCTGCTGATAAGACATGGCAAGTGCATATACATCACCTTCCTACAGGTCTAAGAAGTAGGACTAGAACTAGAAGAAAATCTAAGTACTGATTTTGTGATTAAGGATATCAGGAACATAAACAAACATGCTTCTTATGAATGAAGTACAGATGCCAAATTGAAGTTCAGTGTACAGTAAATATGAACACTAACAACTTAACCAGCTGCAAGGTAAGAGTAATCAAGAGCTAGTTTATGCTGCCCAACCCACAGAGCATCTGCTCTAATAAGCCAATAAAAAAAGCCTTGGTGCTAGGCTTCACAGTGAACTCAGCAGTTTCAGTTAGTGATTCCTAGTCCTCCCTGTAGAGCGCATCCATTTTGAGCAGTAACATGGAACAATGGAGTTTATACTCGTATCTACCCTAGTTTAGATGAGTAAAAGACATGATGTGTTGAGGCAGTGTTCATTGCACAAATCTCTGTGAACAAAGCATGAAATCTAGCAGTGTGACATAAAAGCATCACATTTTTCTATATGGAGTACAGCTAGATACATATCTGATCAACACAATGTCAGTTTTTACTGGGTTTATCCAGCTGTGACCCAAAGAGTCCTACGTAAATCTCACAAAGACTATTTTTACCCTTCAGAAATCAGGCATCCTTGGATCTAGAACCTGGCATATGCTGTGATACAGAGGAGCCTGATGTCACCTCTGCTGAGGAAGTATTGTCCTTGCACTGTGAAGGCTAGGCATGAGGTAAAAACTACTTGCAAGTATGAGAGCTATTCTGTTGTGCTCAGAGTGCTCATGCACTGAAGAGTAGCTGACTGTGCTCCTGACTAAGAGGTACTGAGTCTGTCTTGGACCCAGGTATACTCTAATAAAAAGATCTGTACGTTCTGTAAGTTCCCTCCAGTGTGTTGGGTTTTTTCTTGTTTGTTTGCTTGTTTTTTTTCAGAATGCCTATGCCTAACTCTTTTTAAATTACAGAAAGATATGGGCAAGATTTGTGATTTGGATAAAATGAGTGAATTTTAGTCATGAAACACAGCTATAAAAAGTGAATATAGAAAGAATATCCACTCTGAGAAAATTTATCTGAAAGCTAAGCTATCAAGTCCCATCATCTGAGAGCAGGTTGTCTGTTAGACACCCCAAGTGTTTGTCTGCCTTCCAGTTTGTTTCATATGGGTCTTCTACAGTACCATCTTAGATGTTTCTATTCCAGGCTTTCTGCACTCAAAAAATTGGACTAGTTCTCACAGTTAGGCTGTTTTCTGTAACTTGCCCAAAGTAGTATCATTTGTCAGTCTCACTTAGTTTACCCCAGTTAATGTGTGTGCCCAGTTTCCTTCTGGTATTGTTGCTGACCTCCATAGCCTCTGTTTACTCATGCTCCTTCTATGTCTGTTCCTTTGTTTTACTGCCACAAATTTGCTACTTCTCTACATTCTTTTTTCTTTCTGAAGATTGTCTATTGGCTATGTCAACTGTATGTAGGAGTTACTGACCTACTTTTACCATAAGATTCTTCTGCAGATGTGGGTCACCAGCACACTGACCATTATCGTTTATGCTGTGATTTTACTTCAAAGAGGCTATTCTTTGAGTCTCCATTTGCAGATCCCTATAGTACCTTTATTAGAGACACCAGTCTTTGGATTCCTCATAATTCTTTGTCTTACTAATGCTAACTTTACCAATATGAATTAGTTGGTAGAACGCTCTTAAGGCTAAATGACAATTATATCATGATCTTTAGCCTTTTCCTAAATTAAGCTTGTTTTAGTTGATTTGCTTAAAGTTCAACCACACTCCTGATTATAACACTCAACTTATGTTTCAAGGTTCTAATTCCACAGAGATCCACTTTTTCTCTTTTAAACTCTCACAGTTATCAATGCTTCCCTTTTAATGTACTAGGGCCAAGATTTATACTGCCATAAAATATTTGTTTGTTGTTGTTGTTGTTGTTGTTGTTGTTGTTGGATTTTTTGAGAGAAATGATT
>PPHD01018771.1:0-14395 GCA_002909625.1 Bambusicola thoracicus | reverse complement strand
ATAGTTTTTTGTTTGTTTGCTATTGAAGTAAAATATGATCTTGATATGTTGTGCATCTGAGGAAAAAAAATTACTTACCTTTACTGTACTTGCTTTCATTACATAGGTTTCCTAAGTTATTTCTTTACTAATCTCTTCTCACAAGTAATGAACAGAAGTAAATTAACCTTTTTTAGCTTTACCTGAAATACTTGGTCATTTTTCCATTTAGAAAATGCAGACCAGAACCTGTACTGCTTTTACAAGGCACAAGCCTAATGGGAGAGAGAAGGAGGTCATGAAATAGCTGTACTTTTCCATGCAAGGCTTCAGAGACTTGATCTGTCCTCAGCATTCAGATCTCCAAGTGCACAGAGATTTACCCTTATCAGCATTTCTCACAGACAAATTTAAATCACCCTTTGTAATTACATTATTCAACAGTGTAACCTATTTTCTTTCTTTCTCCTCTCTCATCACCACTCTGAGTGGCTTGTCATTGCGAATACTACCTTAATTGGGATTTCTCCTTAGTTGTAACTACCATATTCTCAACACAGCTTTTCTTGTAGACATAAAATGCTCCAAATATTTCATTTGGAGTTGTGTTAAGAAGTCAGCAGGACTGGATGGTGTGGAAGCAACCAAAACATCGCACAACATAATGCATATTATACCCTGCTGTTCTAGAATTACATCCACAAACAAGGGCACAAGATGGGAATTTTCTTGGAGCAATGCTATCCCTCATTACCATGCTCTGTTTCAGAGGGTACCATCACACCATGAAATGTGATAGTGATATAGACACTTAAAAGTATTTGCCAGACAATCCCTTTTTTTTGTGTGTTTTTGTTGTTGTTGTTGTTTATTTGGTTCTTGGTTTTTTGTTGTTTTTTTTTAAGTGGGGGAAAGATACACGTCTGCCTCTCTATGGCAGTTTTGCCCTTCGTCACCATGTCTTGTATTTACTTCGTTTACACATGGCAGCTGTGTCTTTACATCCAGAACATTAATTCTCCTCTTTTGATAAAACCTCTACATTAATCTACTTACACTCGGCAGCAACTGACATGTCTCTTCTTCCTACACAGCTAACGAATCACATTGATGTGATGAAAATTACAGAGATGTTGTGTGTGTACAGAGCTACTTGATGTGAACAAGGACAACAGATAGTATCCAGAGAATGTGCAGTAGCTCAAATGTGAATAATTTTATAATACAACATTCTATGAGCCTACACCAAAAGAACACGCAGATTTTACAGTTACAGCTTAACATTGAGTAAACACACAAAGCCAATGTGTGAAACATTTAACCAAAATACCCAAAATCTGAGTACAAAAACAAATTTATATATTAATGTAATTGCAGTGTGCCTGATACTCAGAATTGCATGAAGTTAGTTTTATTTCAAACCCTTACAACACTATTTACTTCTAGAACATCATGTTAGAATATACCAATTTAAATTCCTACCTCACAGAAGGTAATAACTACTCTATGGAAACAAAGCAGTGATTCTTAAGCAGGTGATAGAAGTTTACTGAAACCACAACGAATAGACTCAGAGCACAAGCATTCCCTAGTTTACCATGACAGAGATATTTTACATATTCTATATTTCCACAATGTAATACTGAGAAATGTACAACAATAGGAAAGTGTCTTAGTACTAATGCATGGAAAGCTATTGGTAGTACAGAGCTCAGATTTAGATCATGCTCTGCCAGCAACTGCCGTTGTACTAGGTGCCAATAACCAGAGCAAAAGAGCCTGTACAACCAAGTACAGCTTCAATTGTAGATAGCCTTCACTGCTTCTGCTCTGGAACCTCACACAGAGCTCCAACTTCTGTAATAGGCTAGCCTGGGGGAATAACATGCCAGCTGCAGGGCTGGAGTATATACAATGCAATTAGCCTCCACAGTACATAAGAAATCACCATTAGACAACAGCTTTTGTATTGGTCCTGCAGGAAGAGTTTGTATTGTTCATTATGTTCATCTGGAGCTACTGAGGTAGTTTTCATACAGAACCCCTACAGAACTCACTGAAGTTTGACAATGTACATTTTACTCAGTAAAACTCTTGCAAAAAAATAAGTCCCTGGAAGCAGTGGAAGAGATGTAAATCCTTCCTACACTGCACAAGGGTATTTCAACTTTTCATTTGTAGTGTTACTTCTGAACTGTATCTATAGGTCATGTACACTGTTGTTATACATGATTATACGTGATTAAATGCATTGCAGAGTTTATATTATGGGCATTATACATCACTTGATACATTTTATACATAATAAGGCATGTAACAATATTAATCCTTATGTAATATGAATAAATATATATTTTAAAGTCATACCAGTAAGTGCTAACATTTAAAACCGAGCAACTGAAAGTACATATCAAGATACAGTGTGGTCAGCAACAATAAAGGCATAGTAAATAGCTCTGAAGTGGGAAAGAATTGTTTCTAGGAGCTGCAGCTGGGTGGGTAAAGGACTGTTTTCTATTAGCTCTAACAGCAGGATTTGTTATCATTTAAATACATGCTCTAATACACTTAGTGTTTTGTGCTACGTTTAACAAGATTAAGTGATCATACAATGTTTCATCTCAAATCTTTATTGGAAATCAGACGACAAGCCTCATTTCTTGCCAAAACATAGTCCCATGGTTCATGTATGATGCTAATTCCATCTGAATGAGTAAATCTGTTTGCTCAGGCATAATAGGAAAAGTGTTATTTATCAATTAAATAATTCTCTTAGGAACACCTTTATTTTCTTTGGGACTTATATAGTTTTTCTAAACAGGTGCCACCTTGTACCAAAAACATAGATTATGAAGTTCTAAAGCACTACTGACTCCTTTCACGTGGATAAAATTGGAAATAGTTATCTATACAGCCAAGGATTTTAATGGATTTTTACGGAAAGCACCAAGTTTATTAATTATAAAGGAAATTTTCTGTTTCTTAGATTTATAAATGAACGCTAGCAGGTGGAAAGCCTAGCAATGTAAAAAGGCTGATCACAGAAAGCTTCAGAGTACAACTGAATGATGTATGTACTAAACTTGAAAATAATACAATCTTCCCGATACATGGATGCATGCCAGCCCCTAAATTAAATCAAGAGGCGTCATAGGTGGGAATGGGACTCCATTTTTCAGATTCTCATGCCTGCTGAAGAGAAATTGTATGACTCTAACACCAGGAAGCAATTCATTACTTTTAGTGTATCTTTAGCGAATACATCTTAGAAACCATCTTCTACCCAACAGACAAAGTGCTATAGAACTACCTTGGCTATGCCTATACTTGTAATGATAAAGAGAGATCTTCAGATTCTGGCCTACATATAATACTTTTTCTAGGCTATTCTCTTGCGGTATGATATGTTCTATTTGTTTACTGATTTTTTTGCAAATATGTTAGACAAGCTAGTTGCACCATTAAGTTTCAGGCATGGATGGAAGCTGGAAACTTTGGGGTCTTCCAAAAAGAACAACATTCAAAAGCAGCATTAGCCAGGGAATTTTTGGCAGTATTTTTGCCCCCACTTTAACAAGGATATTTGTTGCACATAAATAATAGTTCAATGGCTTTGGTACTCTCAATAAAAGTGATATTAGGAAATGAGCTAAGTAATTTTCTTCTGTAAAGGTAAGAGCAGAGAAAATCATATGCTATGTTCACTGAAAATACAATTCAGGTGAGTGTAATTTAACTTCAGATGGTGTCATTACAGACTTAGACTGTCTACCACTTTTCAGTCAGGGTGCTGTCATCAGTGCTTTAAAATATGTTCACATTCCTGCTTTTAATGAAGGCAAAATGCATTCAAACTTGAATATCACACATTTGAGAAGAGATTTCTAATCCTTAATACTTAATTTATTCAGAGCACACTTTCAGGACAGGGATCTGAAAAAGTGGATTTCAGCCAGTGCTGGAATACTCACTTACTATGCAAAGGGAAACCACAAGAATTCAGAAATAACAAGTAGCCTGATGATTTTAGTATCCTCTGTGGGAGTAAGAAGCATGCAGAATCACATTCCCAGCAGCAGAAAAGGAAATGAGACTTGGTTTCTCACATTATCTGTGAGCATGCTAATTTCTGAGCTACTGTATTAGAGGGAAATGACACAGCAAGCTTGACAACTTATTCCACTCTTCTTGTGCACCACATGGTGCAGTGTCAAGTGGAGCTCTGTATGTATGAAGAAACATTTTTTTCATTTAACCAATTTTCAAATTCAAACTTGCTTAACTAAAAATGTAAGATAATTTATCACATCTTTCAGGTTTTATTTGTTTTTATTTATTTTTGCACCATATAAACTGGATGCTAGATCTGTTTGAATTCAGCCTCAAACGTCTAACCGACAGAAAAGAAAGCTCCAGTGATGATGGAGGAACTCAAAGTAGCTATCTCAGAAATAGCTGGTACTCTGGTCCCACTTGTCTGAGTCTCTCTCTGAAAAGCAGGCACAGCATTAGGAGAGTTCCTGTTATTATCAGCTTTTCCCAGTCTGATAGTCTGATGAGTGGTAACACTCATTTGCCAGTCTATAATGCTGCGGGTTCTTTAACGTGTTTCCTGCTAACAGTTTGGAGAACTCTTCAGAAATGTTCTATTTTCCAAGACATTTTTCCCAAAGCCTCCACTATTATATTTTTTTAATTAAACAAATTATATTAATCAGTGCTATAAAGTGTTCTTCAAGGAGTTTTATGACCACTTCAATCATCAAATTATGTTCTCCATTTAACAGCAAGATGCCTCCCAATAGTCTTAACATTTTTATATTATTTTTACTGTTACACTGTTTGTTAAACAATGTTTTCAAACTATCCCTAAAATTTCTCCTGACAAAGTGGTGCCAAGTTTGAATAACTCATGCTGTGCTTTTCTAGAATAGCTTTTTCCTACTTAGCGTGATGACCTAGGATGGAGAAGCTCTCAGGTTACTTGTATGACTTTCCCTGCTTCAGATCATTTCAAACCCCACAGTCTGCAGGATTACACGATAGAAAACTCATCCCTTGTACAAGAAGCAGTTCCTCAGAAATGCTCTCCAACAGACTATTTCCCCTAGGATCTGTCTCAGAAGGTAAATCAAAATTGTTCTCCATGTCCCTAAAAGTCACCTTGGGCAAACTTCAAGCTGGATATTAGCACTCCCCTCTTTATTACCTGCTGCTGCTCTCCTTTCCACATCAGTCTTCTCTCCAGCCCTTGGAACAACCAAGGGCACTTTTGTCCCATGCACTTATCTGCTGTGCCAGCACTCCACTGAAATGCACTGTTATTTTAGTTCCCTTTACCTATATCTGCATCTTGACTTCTTCCTCATTTTAAGTCTGTGACAGTCACTCGTTCAATTTTGTAAGGTACTTCCTATTGTTTTCCATATCAAATATGTATTTACTCTTTTTAAAACCTGACTAGATAGCCCAGTTGGGGGTCACAGGGAAAAGAAGTAATAGCAACTTACTCTTTCTGTTCTGTTTATTAGAAAAAAAAAAAGCAAAGTTTTAATTCCTAAACTTTGGTTAACGTGAAAGCAGCCAGCCCTTCCTTTAAAAATCATATTCACTGACTCTACCTCAAGCTTTTACCAGTCCATCTTACAAAATAAACATGGTACTTCATCTGGGACCTCACCAAGACCAGAAGATCAAATGTTGCCTGACCTATACGCTGCTTACTTATCTAAACAATCACAAGAGCACTATTTCCATTTTTAATTAATGATGTTTAGCTTGTGAAAACATAACAATCCAATACTCATTTCTGTGACACAGTTGCCTTTCTCCTAATCAAATCCTTAAAATTCCTCAAAATAAAATATAATAATAATAATAATAATAAATTTAATTGCTGGCTTTTTAACAGGAAGATATCCTGCATCAAACTGTCCTAGAGATGAATTAGGAATGAGGAAGGTTATACTTAGAATAATAAGTGACTTTTCTTTCACTGAGACTGAAACAACGGAAACTCTTCAGTGGAGAAGCAGATACTATTCTGCCTCAATCTGTCAGCTCTGAAATGACTACCTGATACATCATTATATTAAGAAAGACTGAAATACAATTATTTCTTTAGCCAATTAAATGCCCTCAATTCAACAAATTTCAAGACATGTTTATAATAGGGTCCATAATAATATTCTACGTACTCTGAGATTATATGTATGTTTGTAAGGACCTTCATAAACATTAATTTTTCCAATTTAAATTTTTCTTAGAATTTCCTCAGAATATTGTCTCCTAGGATGTCTCTCAGCTCCCTCAGCTATCAAGCATTTAAATGAGAAGCAATTGCCTTTCCTGAAACAAGGCAATCCAGACATCATCAAAATTAGATTATAACTTTACTGTTTTCCTATAGTAATGTGAAAACTCTAGCAAAAATAAGCAAAATCCTTTTCAACTCAAGTTAGAATTGATTTCCTGCAACCAAGAAGGACACAAGATGTATGTAATTATGAGTGTAAATATCCCCTAAAACTACATCTGCAGATCCCGTTGTTGGGAGCAAAAAAAAAGGATCTGCTATTTAACAGCAGTGAAAAAATGCATGGTGCATTTGGCAGTGAGAGTGCTGAACGATGACACCTTGCAAATTTAGCTGTGCTAGTGAAAGATGTTATCACCTACAGCTTTTTTTTTTTTTTCTTCGCTTCTCTTTCTACGCTTCTGCAAGAGGTTGCAGCCCCCACAGAGTAACTCAGTAGCAGTGAGCACATTGTGCTCTATCAGTGCAATGCCTTGAGTTATGTCCAACTACCTTCCTCGAGCAAATTGAAACACGTAAATTTGCACTGCAGTGGAAGAGGAGCAGGTGTACAGCCTGCTCCACTGGCAGTACTGGGGTGCTGAGACGCACCTTTCAATACAAGCAGAGCAGCTTCCTCAAAGCCTTCATCCTATAGACCAGCTTCCTACTGAAAATTTGTAAGGATCAAAGAAAAAAAAACCAAAACTTTAAAATGGCTTCTACGTGGGGTCTTTTTTTTCATCAGAGAAATATTTTTTTTTTCTGTGAATATTTCTCAAATAAATATTTAATTTAGCAACAGTTCACGTGAACTGAAAGAGAGGATACAAGAATTTTAAATCTAATGACTTCTTACTATATGCATAACTACAGATGGAACAGTTTCCTTTCTTTCAAAGCTAATCTCATCTGGGTCTCATTTCTGTTATCATCAGAAATTCAGTATTTTTCCTCTGCTATAATATACAGTGCTATTCAGTGCTTAATGAAAAGTCTTTGCAAATATAACTGAAATGTCTTGGTAAGGTTCTAACACAAACACCTAACGCTACCTTAGTGGAAAACTGGGAACTACCTAAATTTAAGACCTGTCACTTTTCCTACACAGATTTTGAAAAATTTTGAGCAAGGTGAACTTCTGCATGAAAGAGTTTAACTTCTTCCAAGGTCATATTTGTAACAACAACAACAACAAAAAGCCACGAACACTTGCTTACCAAAAATCTTGTCAAATTTATACATAGTATTAAAGAAACACTACAATACGCACTTGAACAGAGACTGTTAATCAACAACTGGATTAAAATATATCAGAAAGGAGTTTTTCAATAGCCTTCCTCCTAGAGGAGGCATGATGTCCCTCAATAGAAGAATGGCTATGCCACTGAGCCAGATGGCTGCGAATTTATGGTACTTAACTACTAGCAAAGATAATGACGGCATGGACACAGTAAAGCAGAAAATAAACTTTTCATAAATATTTGCATTTCAAGTCTTAACAAATGTTCTAACTCTTCTCCAGGATGAATCAGTTTTTTTAAATCAGCTTTTCAAAAGGCATTGTATCTAGTTGCTTGAATTGCTCAAGAAGCTAAGAGACTGCATCTGCTGGAGACCCCTTTGAATTTCATGTTCATATTGAAAATATGTTTACTCTAGAATTAAAATAATGTCATGGGGCCGAGAGTAAAGATTCGTCTATTATCTCCAAAGGATGCAATCCCAAGTAGTTCTTTGTTTCACATCATTCAATTAATTTATATCACTTACTGTTTGAGAGAGAAGTGGAACCATATTTAAAAAGCTCTCAGCCTCTCATCCACAAACCATGCCTTCAAGATAACACAGTCTAGTAAGTATATACATACCTATATGACAACTAAATACACATTGTTCTTACCTAGCAAGTTTTAAATCGATCACTGAATACTCTGCAAGATCAGAAGCAAGGTCACTAAAATTCTTGTTTTTATACAGTTTGGTTTTTTTTCTTCAGGAAAAAAAAATTCCAGTCTTAATACATCATTTATAGGACTGCAAAATGTGTCAACTAACTAAAAAAAAAAATACTGTAAATAAATACAACAGGAAGACTTTGAGTTGCTAACAGACAGGGAGATAAACGAATTACATTTTCCTTCCAGGCTGTGCTTCCTTGGCAGCGAAGGGCAGGCTAACAGCCGCTGCTGCAGTCCTGCATTTCTAGCACTTCTGGCACTTGTCAGTTTCTGCGATCAGCTCTTTGAATTTGCTAAGCCAAACAGCTAACAAAAACATTAGTTTAGGTTAGCTTTCTGCCCATTTGGTGAAGCAAGCTGGATAATTCTGGGTTAGGAGACAGGACTGACCGAAAAGAGCACAGATTGCATTAAAGGTCAGCATTTATTTTTGCTTCTGCTGTTTGTGATGGGTGATGGGTCAAATCATGAGTTAGCACAGACCGTCTGCATGAAAGAGCATGGGACAAGCCCACAGCAGAGAAAATGTGAAAATAATCCCATCAACACTGCTGTTATCGAACTATGCTTTTGGTTTTGGTGGGTTGGTTGTTTAAAGCAAAAAAGGAAGAATTTTCAGGTACAAGAACTTCAGCTGCTTTGACAATACTACACATAACAAATTTAACCAAATTTTAGAGAGCACTTTTAGGATTAATGGAATTGGAAATTAGTAACCTGTTGGAACTGGGCTATCGTAAACACCTATCCCTGAGGGGACTGCAAGAGCATTTAACCTCACAGCAGGACATAACCTCTTAATCTGATGACAATGACACAGCTCAGCAGATGCTCAGATAATGTGCAGATAAATTTAAGTAGATGGTTAAAGTGGTTACTATTAGTGAATTCCTCATTCATGTTCCTTTGACTGTAAATGTCCTTTGCTTCCAATACTGGCTGAAATCTTGCTAGGCATGGAGGAACAAACAGCTTCAAAAAAATAATAATAAAAAGCTAATCATCCTCAAACGTTGGGAACACTGCCTTCAACACAAGTCTCACTGTAGAGAGATGTTACAAATGAATTTGCATTCACTGCATGTCAAAACACAGCAAGCTTGTTCTACCACCAATATTAAAAGGATTGTTACTCTGCATGAAGAATGATTTTTGAGAGCTAAAACAGTGAACTGCTTCTGACTTCTTCCATGATTCCGCTGAAGATCTACAGACACTCAAGCTTACATACAGCACAGTATTCCTAAGGGCAACACTTAACTATTGGATCAAAACTAAATAAGTTTGGGTTGTGTGCTTATTTTATATAAAAAGGCCTGGGCCTGCTCTCCAGTCCCAAAAGATCTCCTAACCCCACACAGAACCACTTATACTCCTGGTCCCTGGTCTTTCCCCCAACTCCACAACCCCCAGACATGCTACCATCAGCTACACTGCCCCCAGCAGCAGTCCTAGACCACAGTACTCTCACCCCCAAAAGATGCTCAGACAGCCTCTGGAAAAGCATCACCAGGTCTGGACCCAAATCACATCATAGATCATCTGAAGAATTTAACAGAATTAACAAACTACATCCTAGTTATCAGACTGTATGTTAAGCCAGTTTAGTTTGATAACACAAACACAGCTGGATTACCTACACTCTAACAAAGTCCATTTTGATAATTTTTCTTTTAATCATTCCATTTATCCTTTCTGAATCCTCCCCTCATTTTTGTTGTTTTTTAGAACCATATAATGGTTTGGGTTGGAAGGGACATTAAGTATCATCCAGTTCCAGCTCCTTGCCATGGGTAGGAACACCTCTCACTATACTTTCACCAAGCCCCATCAAGCCTAGCCTTGAATACCTCCAAGGATGGGGCATCCACAGCTTCTCTGGGAAGCCTGTGCCAGTGCCTTGTCACCCTCTGAGTAAAGAACATCTTCCTAATATCTGATCTCCATCTGCCCTATTTTAAATTAATTCCCACATGTCCTAACACTACACTTCCTGATTCAGAGTTTCTCCCCAGCTTTACTGTAGACTCCTTTTAGGGTTTTCTCAGAGCCTTCTTGAGTTTGAACAGCCCCAACTTTCTCAGCTCGTCTTCAAAGAAGAGGTGCTCTAGCCCCTTGTGCTCAAGGCCCCAGCATAAAAGATTATTTTTTTCCAAATTTTTATAGATGACATTAAGGATACCTTCAAGGCCCAACATTAAAAGCTACAGGTATCCCAACTAAGTACAGACAAATAGCACCCACTCAAGTTCCTTTAATATTTTACTTCATTCCAAATTGTTCAGGGATGGCTAGAACAAAATCAAAGAGAAAACAGTAGGAAAACAATAGGACTGAATCTGGTGCTTCTGTACACAGCACAATCTGTACTTATTTATATTACACAGAAATGAAAAATACTGATGTCTCACTAGAAGAGTGAAAACTCCTACAACACTTGGCAGTAACTTCTATTGAATGAGTTTATCACTATGTTGCAGTGTAATCCAACAGGAGCTCATCACCACATACTCGTTCCCTTATTCCCTCCAGGTGGAATAAGGAAGAGAACTGGAAAGAAAACAGAACTTGTGGGTTGAGATTAAAACTATTTTCTAAGGCAGAAGAGGAAAGCAGAAACAAAAAAGCAGTGGTAATATATATGGCTCACTGCAGTTACCACCTGCTGACTGATAACCAATGCCAACACAATATCCCACAGCATCACAAGATCTCACCCTGTCAACCAAAGACCTCAGACCCCAAGCAGTGCCACCTTTGGCCACCTTTCCTCAGCATTATGGCCTTGACCCCAGGCACAATTCAAGCACTGCCCTGGCCTTGCCTCACCCCCTGCTCTACATCACCATCAGCGTGCGATTGGCACTGTTTTGGCTGAAACCAGGACACAGTAACATTCAAGAACGTAACAACAGCAATGGCAACTTGCAAGTGCATGCTTTAAAACAACACTCTTAATCCTCACAAATACTTTTGGCTTTGATTTCCTGTAAGACAAGCCCATAGCCCATAACCTCATGGTCATAACATGTAATCTACAGAAAATTTAGAACTTTCTTTGCTGAAAACGAAGATCAGTGTAAAGGCAGTACTTGAGAAACTGGTTGCAGAACAGATAAACCTGGAAGAAAACCCTCCTTGTCATGAAAAAGTAGTGAAAAAAGAGCATTTCATTCAATAGAAAAACCATCAGTATGCTACATGCATATGAAAAATGCATCGTATTTTTTTTTTTTAACTTATATATTTACTGTCCCATTATATTAAGACTCTCATTCATGGTCTATGGGAAAATTCCTGTCCATACACAAAAAGTTTAAAGTTCCACCTTTGACACCCTCTGATCAATGGACCCTAATAGAATTAATAGGCTGTTCAGAAAAATAGTTGAAAATGGTAGGGAAAAAGCTGGTATAGGATTAAGACTGTCAATTTTAGTACCAGGTGTCCTATAAAAAAGGTATTTTTTTGCTGGACATGACCAGCATCAGCTTAGCGATAAAAATCAAAGTCTTTACCTCCCCCTATCACTGCTCAGCCCATCATCTTTTCCCCCATCATGCTTATCCTTACCACCATCAATAATAATTCTGTGCACAGCAGAAGCATGGCTAGGCTTGTAGTCATTGCCAGGCTCCTCTGGCAGAAAAAAAATCACTCTCTGACTCATTCTAACAGCTTTAGAGAGGCTGTGACAAGCATGGAAACAATATGTTGACAAACCATTTTGAAACTTAAGAGTTGGTTATGGACATACGTTACAAGAAAAAGTCAATTTCTTGTTTTAAAAATACATGCATTGTTTGTTTTTTTTTTGGTTTTTTTTTTTTAAAGAAATATTAATCCCAGTTAAGTCCATGAGCAAAAAAACATCTTTAGGAAAAGATGGAAAACATGATGAAATGAGCTCTTAGTCTCACAGAAGAATGTGTCTAGGACTAACAGTTTTGTCCTCAGTAATGCTAATTTCATGGTGGGAAGGAAGAGAAGTGCGAAATATCATTTTAATGAAAAATGATTAGAGTATTCTAGGCTGAGGAGAAAACAGTACTCTAACTCTCTCTATAATGAAAAATATCTCACAGAACACTATTTCAGTTATCACATTTTAGGGCACTGGCTGAGTACAAAAGCCAATACAGATAACAGCAATTAACTGAACAGGATCATAGACTACAGCAGTCACTTTGTTGTGATGGTATATTTCAGGAGTGTCCAACCTTTTGTCTTGCCTGGGCCCCATAGAGTAAAGAGGAATTGTCTTGGACCACACATAAAATATATAATATTCTTAATGTATAACAGATTATTTTTATTAATACATTAAAAAAAAAGAGCAGCAAAAAAATAAAACTTAGGTGACATTTAACTTTGTTTCTGTGAAGCAAATGCATTATTCTGGTTCAATGGAAGTGTTTGTAACTCTTAGTGAGTTCTCAAGGTGTTGAGAGATTTTGATACAATTTTACTCTTCCTGAACTTCATCCTTAAGCAGTTGTTCACATATATGCATACAGAAAGCAATTTGACTAATAAGGTGTGATTGTGAAGCAAGGGATATCTCTCTCTGATTTGATAGGTCTTATAAAAGTCCATCAAAGAGATCAATTTCTTCATCAAATTGAATGACTGATTGCACTCTACATGTTCCATGTAAAAATTTGCAGGTAACATATTTATGTTAACTGAAAACAGAGTAGCAAATACACAAAAATAAAATCAATTATTTTTTTCAGAACTCTTAAAACCTATCCCTCTATCAAAACAGAAGGCAAGGCTGAATATCGTTGGTATTGCTGCATACTGTCAAAACTTATTTTCCGTTATTTTGATGGTATAAATATTTCCAAGGTAGATATTTTTTTTATCCCTTTCTTTTCTCTTGTTCTGACTTTTTAAAGATTTAGTATCCTTATGGAAATGGTGTAAACTATCCAAAAACTCATTAAACCACTATTTAAAACAGTTCTATTACCTATTTCTCACCATATGCTCAAGTAATTATAATCAGTGTTAAAATCTTGTAATTACAGTTTGCAAAAAAATTAACTGTACGAGAGACTTTTCCATGCCTCATATTTTAGTAACGTTATTAATTGCACTTCTGCAATGCCTAAAGGCTACTTCGATACGAAAATGCATATGAAAAAAAAGACTTTTAAAATGTCTTTTAAAATGTGGGGTTTTGTTTCTTTTAAATCAATCCAGTCTAATCTGAAATCAGAGACATCAAGCTGTGAGATTACTGAACATCATTAGTAAAGGGTAAAGTTGAAGTTCCCTGTAGATTGTTTACTGTAGTTCCATGTTTTGACCCATTTAGTTTGGATTACTTTTAAATCTCTGACTTTATTGTATGATCCACTGGAAGGAATTAGACCATTTAAGTTACTGTCTTAAACTGCTACCATTTTTTCTTGACCTTAAATCTGTTAGCACTTTTTACTCAGATTAAATAAAATGACTACCTCCCGCATTTCCTCGAATTTTTTCTGATATTTTACTGATATTTTGTGCTTGTCTGTAGAACTCACCCTTTCAATGCTTTGTTGCCCATTCTCCCCCCACTTAAGTGGGGTGACATCAGGTTAGGAAGCCACCAAAGCAGAAGTTTGAATTGCACTTCAAGAAGCTGAGAGTGGGAAGGAAGGCACAGAAAATAGCTAAAAATTCCAACTATTTCTGTTGCTGAAGAGCTGGTGTACACACAGGGCTTTGACCATACAAACAAAAAGTTATAGCCCCTCTTAACTAGCTTCATTCTAGCAGAGATACCTACAGACAATAATTATTATTACAGACAATAATTATACCCTATCATAGATACTATCAGAACTGAAGCAAAGTCAGGAGAAATTAGAAATCAGTTGATCGTTCATGATGCAATCAAAGCAAGCATACAATGGACAGTGATGTGCTGGCCAAGACATTGTGTTGGGCTGCTGACAGGTGAGCAGGTTGCTGTCAAGACCCTGCCCCAGGCTAACAGGGTGTGAGAAATCACTGGATACAGTGTGAGTATTCACAGAGGTGACAGCTCACACCATGAGAAGCTGACAAAAGTTACAGACAGAAGTGAGAGGAGAGAATAACCCTTCCAGGTGGTTATGGGGTTGTGACATGAGGAACAGCCAAACTGCACAGGCAGTTGAAGGTGGGG
>PPHD01018770.1:0-14396 GCA_002909625.1 Bambusicola thoracicus | reverse complement strand
AGGTGCTCGCTCAGCTGATGTACATTCTGCCTTCATTCAGCTCAAAAGGAGTGACACCATTTTCACACAAATGGAGACCCTGCCCTTTGGATTTCATTCGGATCAGATCTCAGCTGGGGAAAACCTGATGGCTGGCCCTCCTCGTGCAGCTGAACAGCATTGATTTTGTGCCACCACACTGCCAGAGCTCGTGTGGAAGACGAGGTGCCCTAGTTGCATCGTTCCCATGACAACACTCTGCAAAGCAGCTCCCTACCAGCTTCCCTGGCTGCTTCATTACATCTGACAGCCGTGTCAGAGAGCAACTTCCAACCCCAGTCAGTGCCTCTTCTTCCAATTAACAAGAAGTGTTTTATGAGGAAAAAAGAGTCTGTTTGAAATAGTGGTGTTCTGACTGTCAGAGTACAAAACACTGAAGCTCCCCACCACCCAAACACGGAGAGCACCACTGGGTTTAGTTTGCTGCTTTACACTGTGCACTGCTATTCAGTAAGGTAATTGGGAATGACTTCTGGTTTTGCTCCAGGGCCTGCATTTGTTTTCATTGGTGCTGGGTACAGTGTGCCTGTTTCTCCATCTGTGCTGAAGTGAATTAAGATATAAGAGAACTTCAAGGAACTCCTGATTTCATATACTGGAAGGCGATGACTTGCTGGGATTAATTATAGCAGAGAGGAAAGTCTGGCTTTGTTAGGGACGAGCATCATCCCAAAAGCTGCACACCTCCTGACTGTGCCTAGCAATGAGGCCTTGGTGAGCACAGCAGAAGCCCAAGGGGCCAAACACAGGTGAGTTAGGCCAGGGGCTCTGCAGGCTGTAGCCTGGGGAGTTGACACTCATGGAATGGGAAATGGGGAGCACATAAATGAGTTCAGGGGATTGAATCTGGGTGGCAGTGGAGGAAACGAGCTGAGATTTCCTGTCTGCCAGTCCAGCACAGTGCTATAATGAGATGAAGGGGCATTGCAGCTGTGGCAGTGAGCCAGGCCCCCCACATGCTGCGGCCCTTTGGGCATCACTCATGTAACCCAAAAGCCTTGCACAAACCCAGTGCAAAGCTGCCCTCACCTCTCCCGGCTCTGCACAAGGTGTTTCCTGCACCACATCAGAGGGCACTGGAAGGCCCTTGTATGACAGCACATCGTCTCTCCGAGGCAAGCTCTCCACCAGCAGTGGCCAAGCTCATTTTGCCCTGGCTGCTGTGGCTGGGTGCTTAGAAAGCAGCCTGTATGCTGTTAGCTCAGGGTGCCCAAGCTCACAGGCAGCCCCCTGTGCCTCTCGCTGACTGCAGAACACATACTTTGTGTCTCTGCATTATTCAGCGTTGTCTGGCCCAAACATCTCTGTGAGCTCAGCAGTAGCCTGAACATTACCTTTCACTTAATTCAGTTACTGGTTAATCTGCTGTGCTGTTCTATTTGATCTGAGCCTCAAAGAACAAATCACGTGTGCTGCAAATTACACGATGTCCATCCTTAACTTCAAGCAGGTGCTGAGGAACAATTAGATCACCGTCTGCAGGAGCTGCCACTTAACGAAGAAAAGACAACGCTAAGTAAGACAGATGCAGAGAGAGCCCAAAGATTGCTCACACTGATAATGAAATATTAATCAAACATCATTAGCAGTCTGCAGAGAGCACAGTACATCATGTGCTTATGGGCGTCCTCTGCCAGCTGAGAGCACCCACCAAAGGTCCCTCACATCAGGAGCAGAAAGCAGCTCTGCAGCTTCAAGAAGATGGAAATTTGGAGCGTTTTCCAGGCTGAGTGATGTGGCTTCTACACCCACCCAAGTACAGCTGGCGTTTCAGACAGGCAGCACTGTCCCCACAGAGGAGCAGAGAGCAGGGCTAATCATTGACTATGTTTTCAGATGGATTATTTTGCACGCTGCTTTTTCTGCTCAAGCCTCCTTCATTCTGCTCTCCTGTCTGCCTTCCCCTCTAGCCACAGCGCCCTAATTTTAATTCATCAGCCTGGAGAGTGAGTCAGTTCTGTTTATATGGTGTCTACTGGAGCCCTGACTGGAGCAATCCCCTGCAAAGGATCTTCTCTCCTTAATTGGGAGGCTCCGAGCAGGTTACTGGAAGGTGGCTCATGGCTGTAATACCACACAAAGCAGTGGGCAGAATGCAACGTGATCTCGGGTGGAGCAAAATTTTGTCTAGGAAAATGCTAAGCTGTAAATGCCAAGTTGATCAAGCCTCATACATAATTTGCTTTTAAAACTACGTGGCCATCTCCTCTGGGAGGAACAAAATCCTATTTTTGCCTTCTACGAGCCTGAAATGTCACTGAAGCTTGAAACAGGAGGCATCATAATGCTTTCAGTACAGAAGCACTCTGTGAGAAAAGAGTTTAAAATCTACGGATTTCCTCTTTGAACCCTCAGACCAGAACAGCACAGAGGGGCACAGTGCCCTGCTGTACTGTGTTCCCAGCCCCTCACACCACTACTACCCAATGTCCCTTTGGCGCCAGCTCTGAGCCATGCTTTGACCCCCTCAGGGCTTTCTCTCTTCCTCTGTAACCTGCACAGGGACCAACAAAACCCTGATATTTCCCTGTGTCTAGGTCTCTGCTAGCCTGAATAAAAGCAGGTTGATGGGCTCAGTGTGCTCACGCTGAACCTCATACTCTGCTCAGGTACACCCATTGGATGTGTAGGGAAGAGCAATGAGTCACTCCCAGGAACATTTTTTCTTTTGTAATTAGTAGCCAGAGCCGCCCACTGTGGCCCAGTTCCTCACACAGAGCTGTTTGCCCTTGGAGCTCTCACGTGCTCCCTATGAGTCAGCGTGGTTTGCAGTGACGGAGTGCTGCTAACTCTCCATGTTCTCCATCTGAGCTGTTTGTGGAGGAACAAAGCACTGAGGTTTATAGTAACACGTACAAAAATGTGCATTTTTTTTTTCCTCATTGAGAACATCATTCTCCATATTGTCATTTAAGCAGTCCGTTTCCACATTGCCTTGGCCTGCATTGCCATGAATGCACTCTGCAGTTGGGAAGACCTGGGATACGAGGTAGCAGTTGCAGGCTGTGGGTACCACTGACAGCTCCTCTTGTGTCCCCCAAGTGGTTCTCCTGGTGTGACATCCTGTCACTTGTGAGCCCCTGGTATTTTTAAGCTCTTGACTGCCTTCTCTCCCACTTTGAGGAAGCGGTAGCACCACTCCAGCAGCAAAATCAATAAATCAATGGCCTTTTCAGCTATAGCATTTCTAATGAAATGTCACTGATACCAGCAGCGCCGTCTCTAGGAGCCTTAATTTTCCATCTGCAATGTGGTTATTAACAGAGAAGGAAGGGGAGGAGATTGGCACACGGCGACATAGTTGGTTACCGCCAGAGAATCAGGAAACCTGGTTTGAGGGGAAGATGCACATCTATTGAAAAGCAGACAGCAACGTGCAAAATACCTAAAAGTGAAGTCTAGTGGAGCCTTTCATGCTGGGAGTAAGATATGGGTGTACCCCAGGCAAGCCTGGTGCAGCCCATGCAATTCTCTTCCATAGGAACCTGAGTGAGTTTTGGTGATGCCCCATAAAACAAACCAAGTAACGGCCCTAAAACACATCTGTATGGAAATAAGTCATCTGGTTATTTGCTTCTGAGACACATGAATCTCCTTTGTTTTCACAACACATTGAGCATCATGGTACCATCAGTACAAAAGTCCTAGGGAAGCCCACCAGAAGAACATCCCTAGAGCGCTATTAGAGAACAGATTGCGCCTCAGTTAGCTGTGGAGAAATGCCCCAGTGAGTCTCCTCTCACCAGCTGTTCTCCTGGGAGGGGCTACAGAGAGCTGTTGGTGGAACTCAGCATGGTACAAAATGCTTGAGAATAGTGTTGCTGTAGAGTTGAACCGGTAGTGTCCATGGTGATCCCACTGCGACGGGAAGGACATGTCATGGCAGCACCAAGGCATAAAGTCATAGAATCATTAAGGCTGGAAAAGGCCACTGAGATAATCTAGTCCAACCGCTGACCCGTCACCACCATGCCTAAAGTGGCTCGCGTTGCCCCAGAGAAGCAGAGCAAACACAGCAGAAGCAAACTCATTTTTTCAAAGGACACAGCAGCACCTGCTGTGTTTCATGCACCCCGTGGGAGGGAGATGCCTGCTAGCAGAAGGCTGCACCTCCAAATGCTCCTGCTTCACCATGAACACGCTGTGTGCCATTTCACCCGCTCATTCTCAGCTGCTGGTCTCCATGCAGTGTGAAATCCATTCCCGAGAATCACAAAAGCACCACAGAACCCCATCAGGAAAGGATTTAAATGAACTCTATTCTCAGTAGATAAGTGCAGCGAAAGCAAATAATTGCCGTATCCAGGGTACAAGCAAATAAACAGCAATAACAATTAAACTTTATTTAGATTTAATTTGACATTTAGCACAGTAATAAGCACAGAAAGAAGTACTAAAATACCAAACTCATAGCATATAAAATAATCAAATATATTTCATATTCAGTGGAGTCTCTCTGCAGCACATCGGTGGGACTGCCCTGGGCAGCTCAACCATGTATATATGTACATAGAGCTGTGTTATATAAAATACTGTATGTAGAGAAAGCACTGAAACTTACCACCAAAATAGAAAATAGCTCAAAATTCAGATACGCTGGATTTGGTAGTAATACTCAATACTGAAAAGAGGTTTGAGCCCACTGCAGGGGGTGATGCTCCAGCTGCAGTGCTACCACAGGCTTGGGATGTGCCACGGGGCACAGCTAGGGCTGGCCAGTGGGACAGTGCTGCAGGAGCGCAGATCTGCCTGCAGTGGGCTCACCATCCCACATGAGCGGGTGCAGAACTTCACCAGGGTATCACTGCATTTTAAAGATGCCCCTTCAGCAGATGGCTGTCATTAATTCCCATTAGCTTTTTAAAATTTAGAAGGCTGCTTTTGCAGCAGGTCAAGCTCCTCCAAGAAGTACGCTACGTTTGTTCTGGTTTCCAAGCAAGCAGCCCATGAATCATAGAATCATAGAATTACTCAGGTTGGAAGGGACCTGAAAGATCATCAAGTCCAACCGCAGCCTAACCACAGTACCCTAACTCTAACAATCCACAGCTAAATCATGTCCCATGAAGTAGCAACCAACGTGGGTAGCAATGCCAAATGGAATACTTGTCCCACAGAAATTCCCACTTGCCCTGAGGGAAGCCAAGGTTAGTGTTGTAGAATCCCAGATGATTTGTAAATAGCTATAAAACTGTGGCATTCCTGTCAACAACACTGAAATACAGCTGGAGCCCCAAACACAAAGAAGCGCTGAGCCGGGGTGCTGATGTTTTACAGGCTGGGAGAGCCAGCAGAGCTGTGGTTCATCAGTGGACCTGTGAGGCACTCCATCTGCTCCCTTCCATCAAATCATAGAATTGTTAAGGTTGCAAAGGACCACTGAGATCATCTTAGTCCAACCATCAACCCATCCCCTCCGTGCCCACCAACCCATGCCACTCAATGTGACATCTACCCTGTTCTTGAGCACCTCCAGGGATGGTGACAATGTGCTTTTGTGCTCGTTTGTTTCCTTGGGGCACAGCGCAATGATTAATTTCCCTGCCTACTCCCACTGGGAAGGCAGCTGAGAGCCCTTTAGGGACTTTCCCAGTGGAGGGGTCAGCCATGCAGCAGGTACTGGAGGATGCTCTGAGCAGGTGGCTGCAGAGCATACCCCTGAGCCCTTCCAAGCAGCACTCCTGTGCTACAACCATGCAGCCCTGCAGAGGCCTTACCCAAGGGTAATTTAGTGATTGCTCCTTCTCATCAAGCCAGCAGTTGTGTCCCCAGTTACACAGCAGCAACGCCACAGTTAACAGGATGTACGATAATTCATAGATGGCATCAGCGTTACTGTACTATGAGTAACCTCCTGGTAATGGCCCTTTGAATGTGACAGTATCAATTAAGCGAATATAAATGCTTAGCCTCTGGAAAAATCATTAATAAAAATCTCATTCTGATAGCCTCTAATCACTGCTAAGTACAATTACTCATATGAGGCCGCTATAAAAATTAGTTTTCTCATCAGAAGAAATTCTAAGGTTTTCCCAACTGTTGGTAATAAAGAGAGCACTATAGAAAAGTCCAGAAAATAAGCACACATTTGTTTCTCAAAACCCAAAGATAAACATGACAATATATCTAAGGTACTGGCTACTGAACAGGTTTCATTTAGCTATACTCAAGCCGTAGCCTCGTGTAAATATTTTCAAGCAGCGCATTGCTGTTTCGTTTGGAACAGCTGCAGAGGATTTCTTTGATGTTGAGCTCTCTTGTGGGGATGGCATTTCCATTTTTCTCTATGCTTCCAAAGTGCTGAAACAGGAAGGAAAATATACTTAATGTAATCTGGTTTTGCATGAGGGAAAAAAAAAACCTGCCTTGAATGCAGCAGCGAGAAATAATTCATAGCTGTAGTTGCGACAGAACTGCTGGAATCCTCTCTTATTTGTATTTCAAAGGAGATGGGGAAGCAGCCCACGCTGTGCCCCACAGCCAGCCCAGGGCACACTGGAGTAGTCACCCACAGGGTGGGCGGCACAGATACATCTTCCTGCAGGGACAGAAAACTGAAGCTACAGCAGCCGGTGGCAAAGTGGGAAGAAGAGGCAATGCCGCTACCTCCAAGCAAGGTCTCTCCTGTGCTTTGTAAAATAGCCACATGGGATTGTTTGCTGCTCTTGGTAAATACTGTCGGGAAAGATGTTTGTTTGAGAATGCTCTCAAAGCGGCACTCAAGGAGCCCCTCCTAATGACCTCAGTTCATGCTCAGAGGCACTTCCTTATGCGTGCTTTTGCAGACACCCCCTTTACAGTGCAATAGCTACTGGAGAAAAAGCAGAAGCTGGAAAACACTGCTGGAAAAACTGCAGGCTCTGGTAGAGAAGAGGAAGAGAAGGCTCTGGGGAGACCTCATTCTGTCCTTCCAGTACTTGAAGGGAGCGTATGAGCAGGAGGGGAACTGATGTTTCACACGGTCTGATAGTGGTAGGACAAGGGGGAATGGCTTTAAACCAAAAGAAGGGAGATTTAGGTTGATTGTTAGGAAGGAGTCCTTTACTCAGAGGGTGGTGAGATGCTGGCACAGCTGCCCAGAGAGGCTGTGGGTTCCCCAACTCTGGAGGTGCTCAAGGCCAGGTTGGATGGGATTCTGGGCAGCCTGAGCTGGTGGCTGGCAGCCCTGCTCCCTGCAGCAAGGTCCCCTGCTCCCACAGCCACACTCCCCAGCACACTTACTGCTCTCCTGCCCCAGCCCCAACGCTGTCCACAAATGGGATTTCCTCCCTCTCCGTCTTGCCCAGAACAAGATGGTGCTTCTCCAAGTTGATGACACACTGCAAATAACAAATGCCTTCATGTAAGAGGGAAAGCCGCAATTCAGTGGTATCCAGTGCGGGCAAAAGCCCTGCAGGAAAACCTTTACCTTCAGGGACTTCAGTGTCTGCAGGCCAAAGGAGAAGGGTTTCTCACTGTCTTCTGAAAAACAGGAACACAAGTATTTATACAGTCAGAACCATCCTTCCCTGATGGCTGCCTTGCTAAGTAAGACCCACTCTAGAAGCGGACTGAATTACTCTGAAGGGGAGCAATTCAATCCTGCTTGAACCGTGCTGCGTTCCCAAGGCTCCGTGCTTTCCCTGAGGTGACGTGGCGGGACCCACACTCACAGCGGCACTCACCCACCACAAGCGCTGCGCATTCCACGCGGAGCGCTCCCACTGCCAGCACCAGGCGGTCGATGCGGCCGATCACCCGCTCGCTGCGTGCCAACGAGACCTCCTCCTCCTCGCTGGGGAGCACTTCCAGGTGTTCTCTTAACCTGCACGGCGAAAACACTTCTGACGTGAAACAACCACGGGGCAGCCCCTCCGAAAAGGAGCAAACAGCGTTTGAAGGGTACTCAGTCGTGGAGTGCTCTCAGCTCGTTCCTATTTGCAGTTGCCCTCTTAGCTGGTTTGCTGTGCTGTTCTGCCTCTTTTTTTACCTGAGGAATCTTTTCTCTGCCTTTCCCCAAGACTTAAGAAGTGGCTGATCTGAAATTGCTTCTAATTTAGTGTTGGTGGAAGCAAGTGATGCTCCATGTTTCCTTCCATCAGCTGAGCTGATAGCGCTGTCCCCATGAGAGATTTCTTCTCTTAAGAACTATGCTGACAGCACCGATTACTTTGGTTTGTCCTTTAAACTGAACTGGAACCTGATGGAGAACCGGTCAGAGGCAGTAACGTCTCCCTCAGATAGAGGCTGTGTTTACTGCTGGCTGTTCAGAGGCAGAGAAGCCAGCGCTGAAGTTGGGATTGCCTGCATCATTGAGCACAGCACTGGGACCAGGAGAGGCAGCCAAGAGAACAGTCCAGATCCCCTCCATCTCTTCACTTAGGGGCTGCCCTGTGATTGCTGCCAGGAGCACACCAAGGAGGAGTTCAGGAGCTCCTGGACCCTGAGCTGGCTTCTTTTAGCCCCAGGTGAATTGGAGTGGCTTTATGGGGAAAGTCATTTCCCAGAGCCTCTCTACAGCTCCAGGAAAGGCACGCAGCCTCTGGCTTTGTTCTGTTCCCCCTGTGCCCTCAGCACATCTCTTCCTGCTGTGCCCTGGGGTTGGAGTTAAGTTGGACTCATGTTTTATCACTGCTGCACGCGTTGGGCTGCTTTGAAGCAAGGCGTGCTAGAGCAATGCCTGGTGTCACACAGGGCCCACCATGGCAAAGGCAGAAAAGCCCAGCATCAAAGCTCTGGTTTTAAGCTGCTTGGTTAATCTGCCTTCAGCTTCTGTCACCTCAAAATATAAACAGCAAGGGAGCAGCAGGAAGCTGGGAAAAGGCAGCAGTGTTGCAAAACTGGCGCAGGATCTGCACAAGTAACGTGAGCAGCATGCAGGCCGTCACAGAGCACCAGCACGCAGCTGGGACACACTGAGCAGCCCATGTGGTATCCTGCAGGGGTGACACCTCTCCACTTGCACTGCTATTAACTGAGAAACTAGACCAAGTTGCTTCACGGTTTGGAGTAAGTGCAGTCACATTCCAACTGCTATTGTGCAAATAAGTAATTACAGTTTGGGGTGTCATTCACCTGTGGCTGTGCAGCAGTGCTCAGGCAGCAAGTGCAATTGCTTTTTACACAGTCATTGCAAGTTAGTGATAAAAAGCAGTGACTGCATGGGAAATAGGCGCTGAAAACTCCCCAACGCCTGTCTCCACTCTCTGAGATCAGCAGGAGCTTTGCTGCCAACAGCTACCAGTCCATTCCTAACTTCCCTTTCCCTTCCCTTCAGCAGGGAGAAGTCTATTCCTGGGAGCAGCACCAGACACCTCATTCAGAGCACTCAGCCACGTATCTGCTTTATAACCAGCGCTGGGCATTGTAGCCAGCAGCAGTGCCCAGGCTTTGCGGTGCTGCAGAGCTGAGCTGGGCCCCAAGAGCTTCACTTTCCTCCAAGGACACAGAAGGCCAGAGAGAACTTTGGTTCTTTCACCAGAAGCACAAACAGGCACTGAAAAAATACAAGTGCATTCAAAACTCCGAATGGTGCTTTCAGAAGCTGATCAGTTTGGTACCAGTGCCTTTCCATCCCAGCTCCTTGCAAGGCCATCTAAATATAACCAGGTTGTGATTTGGTGCTGCAGCAGCAGGTCCTTACCCCAGCCGGTCCAGGCAGGCGGCTGACATCAGGTTGTGCTGTGAGCCAGTGTCCACCATGGCCTTCAGCTCCTTCCCGGCACACTGCAGAGAGCAAGCAGAGATGGGAGACAACGTACAGGAGGGAATGAAGACTGCAGGAACACCAGGGTTTCCTCACACCAGCCCATCCCTTGCTTGTTCCCTCCAAGCCAAAATAAAATGGGGGGATAGGGGAAGCAGCGGGGTGGGGGACGTTACCTGGCAGCTCACCACCAGGAGCTCCTCATCCTCCACACTCCTGGAGCTCCCCAGTTTGGCTTGGTTCATCCTGCTGCTCTGTGCTGGAGCATCACTCTTCGAGGCCCAGCTGCCCCGGCTGCCTCGCAGCTTTGATAGGTTTGTCTCCATCAGGCGCCTCTGCAGGATGTTGTGTGGTTGCTTTAAGGACACGCAAAGAAAGAGCAGAGCAAAGTCAGAGGGAAAGCTATGCAGTGACACGCATTGCCAATCTGCCTGCTTTCTCCTCCGGTGCCTGTGGGCCTGCTCTCGCAGCAAGGCTGCCCCAAAGCCTCTTCTCACTATGACTGGGAGCTTTCCAAACTTCCAGGCTACGTGGATTCCCGCTGGGCTGCACCCATTTGTTTTTGCGCCAGCCCCGGCTAACCTGGCTTTGAGTAAAGAAATCCACTCTTTTCTTGGAGAGAAGCACTCTGCCTCTCAGTATCTCCTCCGACTGCTTCCCCAAATGCCTGTTTTATATTTAATGCTCGCCATGGATGGATGCACACACACTGCTGGAGGTGAAATGACTCCACTTGATTATCTGCTCACTTCTCCGCCTGGCTGAGCCCCCCCTTATGCTTGCTTTTCCTTGTCGTTTTCATTTGTCCATGTAAGACCTTTCTACTCGCTCACTTTTGAATTTCTTGCATTCAAATTAAATATGCCCATTTTGCAGACAGCTGCGGGAGCATCTGAACTGGCAAACCCCACGTTTTGAAGGAATTTCAATGGGATTAGGATAATTTTGGGAGCCCGGTGCTGTAGTTCCCCAAATTAGCCAGCACGCGCCCTCACGCAGTGCCTCATCTGTAACATATCTCGGGCAGCATGTTAAATAACAGTGCTCACAGGAGGCTAATGCAACTTGGCATCTCCTAAAATAACTGCAGCCACACTGGTGCTTCAGATCCCACTGCTGGGGTAGCACCAGTGGTCAGGCTGGACTTGAGTGATGAGAACAGGTATGGCATTAAAAACATCGGTAGCTACTGGGACACGTGAGCTCCTTCTCACTGTTTTTCTGCATACAATTGGTCACTTGACATGAGATTTCTTTATCATTTCCAGCTGCAGATGCTGTGTCTGACTGACACACTCAAAAGCACATCTTGCATAGAGGATATAATGAGCAAATACCTGGATGACCCACTGGATGGAAGCCCGCCCATCACTCATCGGTCTCCACCTCGCACCCAGCCTTGCCCAGATGTATTTGGGACTGACCAACACTTCTGCATGGCCATCACTCAGAACAATCTGGGTCTTCTTCTGACATGGCCAACCTAACTCACGTTGCCAGAACCCTTTGACAGAGCATGCTGGAAAGTCACCACACACTCATCGCTATTCTGACTGCCGTCTACCCTTGACTTCACCCTACACATTTTTTACTCTAAACTCACCTACAGGTGTACTGTTGGGCCTTCTTAAGTGCTAGATTTATGATGCCTATCTGGGATCCATCACCGTAAGGAAAACACCCAACATTCAGCAAACATGAATCACAGAATCACAGAATGGCCTGGGTTGGAAGGGACCCCAAGGATCATGAATCTCCAACCCCCCTGCCGGGCAGGGCCACATGAGTTACACCACCAATTTTGTTGACTCTTGTTCTTCTGAAAGCAACAGCGCATGCTGCCTATAAAGGGGGCAAATGTGGCCTCACTATGCTCCACTACATAAATAATCCCGTAGAAGGGATTGAAAAGGTTCCCTGCAGCACCGTTCTGTCTCGGGCTATTAATTAGTTAGCTTTAGCTTGTGCTTCCCTTGAATCTTCCGTGCAGCAAAGCGAGGGGTGTTAGTCACAGGGATGACTCAAGTGATGGATATGAACATGGCGAGCAGATAATGTGCCAGGGGACGTTTGCAAACGTGCATTTTGCTGAAAACCTGCAGTCAGACCCTTCCTTTATGGGAGGGAAGACCTCCGTGGTGACAGATCTGGAAGCCAGCAGCATGCTCCCTTAGCTCAGGTCAACAGCGCACACAGGGCCAGTGTGCCAAGTCATCCAGGTTATTGGTGCTGCCTTTCTACATGCCGCACAAAGCTGCTGAGGGCTTTATAAAAGAATAAAGTGTTACATACCACTATGCACACAGAAAAATATAGGTTAGTTCCTACTATCATTCAGAAGAATATCAATACAAACCAGGATTTTTTTCATACAATACCTCCCTTTCCATCCTTGAGACTTTGCAAGCACCTACGATCCCCAGAAAAGTTGGAGTAGAAACCCAAAAGAAATGAGCGGAGGCACCTGGTGTTGCTGAACCTATTTACCACTGTCTGCCAAAGCCATAAATAACTCAGTCCAGCTTTGTTCCTCTCTAATTTATAAACAAGTACGTCACTGCAGCTTGCAGCGTGCGCGTCTTTGGCAGCATCTCACTGTTTGGGCTTCAGGACTGGGGATGACAAGGGCTGTCACAGCAGTCTCACTCAGGTGAAGAAGAAAGTCAGGCAGATGCCAGCCCCCCCTTCCCCTCACCAGTCAGAGGTACACATCTGCACAGGAGGTGCATCTCTGAGGGACCACTGCAACCCACAGAGCCCTCGTCACCACTGTTGGCCAGCGTAAGGCTCCCCCTGAAAGGAGGTGATACGAAGTCGGTGATGTCTGCGCTTGGCCAGAGCGGGTCACTGCTGATGGTTAGGGCTTAGAGCCCTGCCTTGCACAGAGGGCAATCTGGATGCCTGGCCCTGGGGGCTGACTGCCCCTGTGCTTCTGCTCAAGTCAGGAGGAAGCAGACAGCTTCTGCTGAGCCCCGTGGGAAAGGAGAGACCTCCTGCGTCAGAACGAGCCGGTGCCTCTCGGACAAGAAGCAGGAGGGCTGTAAATCAGAAAATAATCTACACAAGTTGGAAGGGCAGAGAGGAAAAATTCAGTGTGCTGTAGCAGGAAAACAAATCACAAAAGATTACCAGGAAAGCAGCTTTCCCTTCCCCCTTTT
Source organism: Bambusicola thoracicus (assembly GCA_002909625.1). Classification (NCBI taxonomy): domain Eukaryota; kingdom Metazoa; phylum Chordata; class Aves; order Galliformes; family Phasianidae; genus Bambusicola; species Bambusicola thoracicus. The sequence continues at coordinate 1,514 of PPHD01018770.1, read as the reverse complement.
TTCCCTGGCTCTCCTCAGCACGTCCTCTTCCCTGCCGCTACCCATGCTGGGCCAGCCTTCCCCAGCTCTGCATCTCCAGGCACTCATCACCAACCCCCACTGCGGGCAGCCACCCCAGAGACAGGCCCATCCATCCCCACACCTGTGAGATGCTGCCTCTTCTCTACTGCGGAGGCCGATGAAAAACCACTTCCCAAAGCAATGCGACAGCAAGGTGTTTACCACTGCTTCCATCAGTGCTCCCCTGGCCTCAGGGATCCCCTGTTCCTCCAGGGTTATGCTCTGGCACAGGCTGCCCAGGGAGGTGGTGGAGTCACTGTCCCAGGAGATGTTCAAGAAACACGTGGGTCTCAGGGACGTGGGTTAGTGGGAACAGTAGTGTTGGGTTGGTGGTTGGATTAGAAGAACTTAGTGGTCTTTTTCAACTTTAATGGCTCTGTGACACCTCCCATAACATCTCAGAGGCCATGTCAAGTCCTCTCAAAGCAGTGCTCGCTGCCATCCTGGCAACGTACAGTGCTGGCAGCACTGCTTTGCTGTGATGTGACCCATGGCAGTGATCTGAAGCTCACGGCAACAGCTCGACCTCGTGTCTTCTCTGGTGCTGCAAATGGGCTGAGTGTGTGCCGGTGCTGTCACTTTGCAGATTCCTCATCTGTGGCACGGAGCTTGAGACTGTGGCTAGGACAATCCCTGGCCAAGTGTCTGCTGTCCCCTGCTGTGGCCATAGGACAAGGTGGCTTTGCAGTGGAGTGGCCCACGTCAGCTCAGCTCTCATCCCATCCTGGATGGAGACACACCACAGCCAGAGGAGCTGGGGACAGGCCACGCTTCTCCACCATGCTGTACTCCCTCCAAGGACGTGGAGGGGATCAAGAGCCACGCACTGCCCAGGGGCCACATAAGGAGCAGGAAGGGCCCACTTCTCTCAGCCCCATATCTGACATGAGCAATGGTGCCTGTCTGCACTGAAAAGAAAGCCATGACACTGGTGGGACCCCAGCAGCCAAAGCAAGGAGCTCTGTGCTGACTGCAGTGCTGGGGCCAAACCTGGCCTGGGGACAGCAGGAACAATAACCTCATGTCATAGCAGCCCTGCCTCCTGCTACCTGTTGTGTTCCTCACCCAGGTGTGACAGAAGCCCCGGGGTTTCAGCCCCACATGAGCTGTGACAAGCTGTTCGGACTCTGCAGATAACAGCAATAACCATGCTAGCACGCTCTGAAAGTCACTGCGTAGCTCCCCGACAGATAACTGCAGCTCTATGTGACTTGGCATAGCTCCTTTCAAGCCCTCCTCCCGCCAGAAGCTACGGCTCCCTACAGCTGCAGAGCATTTGGGATGGCAAAAATCACTTCCAGGCAGCAATGCAGAGAACAGCACGCTCATTGAGCTCATCTCACTCAGAGCTGAGACTGAGCCAGCTGAGCAGAAAGGCCGTGATGGAATAACATCAACCCACTAAAAGTAAAGATTCATCTTTCTCAATGAACATGTATCTACTACTGAAATCT
>PPHD01018769.1:0-14397 GCA_002909625.1 Bambusicola thoracicus | reverse complement strand
GACATTTGGACATTATCCTCATTGTGGTTAGCCTTGGAGTGATCAGGCAGTTGGACCTGATGATCTTTGAAGATTCCTTCCAATGAACCATTCTGCACTATTGCAGAAGATTACTGTGAAAAAAAATCACATTTTTCCACACATGATTCACAAACCTCACTGTAATAAGCCTATTCCACGTATTTAGGGTAACTGCCTGTATTTGTGTTTTGAAATCTTGAAATCTAGAGATAGAAAATGGAATTTTAATTTACTGGGTGCCATGGAAAACAGTCTTCCTTGTCTTTTATGTACAGAACCACCAAGGTGAAAGGCACTGCAATGTTACAGTTCTCTTTGTGTAGTTGTGCAGGAAACGCCTGCACATCAACACTGGTATTGTTTTGTACTTCACAGGTTCGTTTGTTCATGTGCTATAGACTCTCTGTTTCCTCTGGAGAATTTGTATGTTCATGCACATTTTTGCAAAGATGCTCAAATAGTTTAGGAGCTTCCAGGAGTCAATTTTCCCTGACTCACCTAACATTTAGGGGGCAGATGTAGAAGCCTGTCTACACTTCCTTTACAATCATCAAAGAAGCTTTTGTTAAATAGATTGTCTTAGGATGAGGAGAATTGTGCCTGAAAGTGCCTACTTCTCTCAGTTATTTGTAAAGGGTGAAAAGAATAGTGCTGCTATTTATATGATCAGTATCTGCATTGGGAAAGATTAATTTTATAACTGCTGTTTTCTGAAAGTAAAGGAATAATGATATTAATACCAAATAATAATATTTTAAATATATATATATACGCTGTTCAGTTAAGGATAATTTCATTTGCAAGTTACATTGTATAATAAAATGCAACTAAACATGTTAATTACAATCAAGTCAAACTGCGGTTTAATTGAGATACCATACTTAAATAAATTAATTGAAGTGTACATCATTTAATATGACTGTCAATGGGAAAAGTATTTGAGCTTTTCAAAACAGAACTGGGGATTGCTGTATTTTATCCTTACTGAGTTACTGACAGTGACAGCAAGGGGTCAATATTTGTTACTGCTGAAGAATGAACATTTTGAGTATATATTTTTATATTTCAGTTCTTGGTTATTAATACTGAAATCAATTAACATCTCTCATTCCTACAGTATATCTCATTGCCAAATCCCTCTTCACTTTGATTTGTGAAAATGGTATTATCCAGTCACAGCAAATATATTAGAGGGGATATCAGTATGTATAAACCAGCCAACAACACTGGTAGTGTCACCCAAATGGCTTGCTAATGGTTTTTTTGTTTTGTTTTGTTTTGTTTTGTTTTTTGTATGCATGATTCAATTGGAAACAATAAATACATACTAGGGTTTCTGTGTGGAAAAATATAAATCAATTAAAGAAATATGGACACTGGAGATATTAAACAAAGCCAGTGGCTTAATCTCTTTTAGCAGTCTGTGAAAGACTTCTTTAGTTCTCATCTCACTATGAATAGCTGGTTACTCAGAAAACTGCTGTCTCAAGCAGAAACTATTAAGGAACTATATTACAGCTGGGTAATTAAGTGTCTTTATCTCTTTGTAAATGGACCATAAGGCATTCTATTTCAGCTCACTAATGAGGACCACTTTATAGTATTCCTAAGCAATGTCTTTCAAATGCACAGTGAATCAAAGTATTATTGTTGTCACCAGTCACTAGGGCCAGATTTATTGGGAAACAAACTTGATAACTGTTGATAATTTATTAGATAGTAAATAATTATGCCCTGGAGAGGGTGAAAGCTCACTAAGTTAACATCATTTTCCAAGACCTAGTCAATTCCTGCAGCACTACAGGAGAGGAATTCTGCTTTAAATGATTTGTTTAATAAGTAGTTGGATACCTTGGTTAGTCTTGCTATGCCATTGTTTGCTTTTCTTACTTTACACTCTTAGTGGGAAAGAAAAAAAGAGAAATGTAATATTCTGTTAGCTGCTAAAACTTTTCTGTAAATGTTAGTATGAGGCAAATCATTGCTGAGCCTTTTCTCCTCACTCCTCACTTTAAAAATGAGGACCTGAAATTCTTGTATGTAATGACCCTTTGTGCTTCTAATGAACCTGAGACTGTACTAGTTCTTAGGCTGGCAGAATCAAATTAGCCCTGCTAACTGCGTTTCAGCATAGCTTGGTTGTTGTGTGGAATTAAATTAAGAGAGGTTTGCACATTCACTTGGACCTCCCACATGCAGTAGTAAGTAGTATGGTGGAAATATGAAGGGCAAAAGGACTATTTTTCTTTTGTCATTGCTCCTTGGGTATAAAGTCCTTTCACTTCTCCATACATTCTAATAATTTTAGAACCAGACAGTAAGTCAAATTAAGGCAGCTGTTCCAGTGGAATTACATGCCTGTTAAAAAAATAAAAAGGTACTGCTAAACCCCCACTTCAAAACAAAATCCAAACCTTCTGCTGGATCTCATGTGAATTGACTCATTCTGGCTATGGAGACTGCAAGCAACACCAATGGGAAGAGCAGCGCTACTCATTTAAATGACAATGCAGATTTATTTGAGGGTAATAATGAAATGTTCCCTTAAATATGAAATGAAAATGTTTACTCATACTGCCATAAACTCTGAAAGTTCAAACTAAGGTCAGCATTTTCCATTCTAAATTTTTCAGACGTTGAGTGCAGTCAAGGAAGGAGTTCTAGGGTTCTGTTTCCTTCCAGCTTCAATAGTCATGTAAGTTCAAGGTGAACTCCCAAGGAAATCTTGAATGGAAAGCACAGGATTTTCTTCTTGACTATTAATGAATTGAAAAATCGTATAAATTATAAAATCTTATAAATTACTACAAATGAAAAGAAAGAAATCAGAAAAATATGTACCACAGTATAATTGATGATGTGCTCAAATTCTGTGCAAAATATTTGAACCTATGCCTGAAAAACTAAACAAAAACACTAAAAATAAAGATGATGAAGAGTGTGACACAGAGGCCACGAAATATATTAGATCTACTTCAGGTGGTGAAAAAATTGTAGTCTGCAGTAGATAGGATTGGCTTCTTATGCACCTGAATAGACTAGAATCCAGGAAATGCACTATTCAAATCCTTTTTGCCAGGTACGGAAACATGCACTTACATGACTATCATTTCAGTTTATAGGCAGCACCACAGTTATCTGGAGAGCAAATCTGAGTTGGAGCATGTCTACAGTTTTGTGCCTGTTTCTGTGGTGTGCAGAACATTTGCAGCACGACTGTGTTACTGAAGGGAATACTGGCATAACACAGACATCTATGTTGCAGTTCAATATTTGTTCTCAAACAGAGTTTGGTATCTGCAAGACTAGGCCACTAAAATGACACACTGCACCTCTGGCTGTAAGTCAGCAAAAGAAGAGTGGCTGTAACTTTGAGTAATTTTCCTCCTCAAAACAAAATAATCTTCACTCTTTCTCTGTCAGATCTGTTTATGGCTCCCGGTGCTTACCCTGGGAACATATATGCATGGTGTGGGCCATGTTCAAGGCCTCCAAACTGGGGATATTTGACTGGCATCCTTCTGAGAACATTAGCAAACTGTTACCAATACAATTCTTTGCAAGCCAGGTGCTATTTACAGTTTTAACTGGAAAGGCAGTGGAGCACAGCAGCTGCACCCAAATGGTTAGAGAAGGGGTTAGAGATACAGTATATCTTATGGAAGTGTAGGATTCCCCACTGTGTGTCTGGAACCATGACAAGATTAAGGCAAATTTTCTTCCAGTCTGGATACTGATAGCAACTACCACACTGTAGTCCTTGAATGACCTTGTCCTTAGATGCTGCAGCTGTAAGTAGAAAGACACCGTTTTACAAGCTTCTCCTTTTCAGCTTTCTAGAAGCTTCTCATTTGAGACCTAAGTTTTCACATGAAATGCTTTTGACAAAGCAGCTAGAATTTAGATAAAATATATTTACCAGTAAGTTGTTGGAGAGGAACTCTTCCTTCTCAGATTCAAAAGCACAAAGAATATTTTTTGTAAGTGTTTTTTGGTTTGTATAGTGACTACCGAGTCTTCTAAGAAAATTAGATTTGTGTAAATAAAACATTTAAGCCATGAAAATAAAATAAAATAATTAAATAAGTTACTGCAGAAATCTCTGAATATCTGTCCAACTAAGTCAGCTTCATAGACAAAAACAACAGCTGCCTTTCATTTACTGACAATATCACTACAGGACACAGGACTCTAGTGATTAACTCAGTCTCAACTGATTTCAAAAATAAGTTAGTTCAGAGCTTAAATAATTTAGTAAATATGAGTGTGATTTTATTGATTCAGCCAACGTAGTGAACTGCAGTTTGGTATTCTTTATTATTTATAGACAAACCGCACTATTCATTCACCAAGTATCTGAGAGACTTGAAAAACTGTGAATTAAGTACTTCATTTTCCTAAATTAAACCCCAGAATTCTCAAAAAAATCAATGTATTATTTTTGAAATATTTTTTCTAGTAGAGATCAAACTAGATAATTTTGATATATATAAGAAAAAAGATACATATTGTATATTTTATGTTTTGTATTCCTAGAGGATGACTTTAGATTACTACATATTTCAGGAGCTGTTTCCTCTTTAGAGTTAGTTGCTATTTTTTAATATTTGGGTAGAAAAGCAGATTCCTTTTGAGATAACTTTTAGGAACTAATTTACTAAGCACATACTAACAGTAGAGCCACTCAGCTGTGGCATCTCACAGCTCCTGGTCTACAGAAACCACCTTTTTTTAATTCCTGTTCTTCTGTGAACATGCAAAGAAACCACCCTACCAGGGCTGTTGCACCTGTATCGGAATGGTCACCTGGAAGAGCCCTGAGAACTTATAGAAGATACTTGCTATGTTACCTGGACTCAATTTGTCATCCAAGGCTTTGGAGAAAAAAAAACAGCCAAAGAACTGAGAACTGAAATAAATAATTCCCTAGGTAGGGAAACATGGATAGTATAGACCAAAGAGAAAGTTATTGGGCTGAAAATTAAGCAGAAGTCTTTTGGGTACACAGTGAAATAAACTTATTTTGCTTGTTAATTAATCTTCTGTTCAGGAAAGAAGGTTTTTACACATAGATGTTGTGGCTTCAGAGGGGCATGACTTCATCACCAGTTTATTCATCCAGAAAAGGAAAAACAAAAAAACCCTCCAGGGTTCCAAATTTTGGCTAACTATTCAAGTTTAAAAATCATGATATTATTTTACTTGACATAGACTTACCTTTTTCTTTGGATACATAAACCTTGGACTAAGTATAGTATCTGAAAATAGCTAAACTAGCATTAGAAAATTCTAAAGAAAGTTAAGATGTTTAAGCTGAACAAAGAAATTTAATGGCCACATGATTTGTTTTCAAGCTCTTTCCTTGAACTTTATTACTTTTTAAATATTTATTCACACCTTTACCATATGTCAACCAGTGTATCATTCATGGGATGTACAAAGGATTCTAAGTCTTTGTAATGTTGTACAATGGCTGATTCGAAAGTAATGCCTCCTATTTTATTATGCTGGCCCATGATGTCAGAGATAGTCTTGGTGACATGGCAGTAGAGGTGGAACCTTCCTGCCAATGTTCCGTTGCACTTTGTTGCCATGTGACAGATGGCAGCAGAGGGGCACTCTGACAAAATGGTCTCTGACACAGAAATGCGAATGAAGGAAAGGTGTGTAATTGAACTCTTCCATGTGGAAAAACTTGCACCCGTTGACATACACTTATACTTGCTAAACATGTATGGAAACCAAACAGTGGATGTGAGCACAGTGAAGCAGTGGGTGTTGCGTTTCAGTAGTCACAACAATGACAGCAGGTCACCTCTGCAGGTTGTGTGGCCTGCAGGCCTTTGTTCATTGCTGGCCAAAATGCATAGCTAATGGTGGTGACTGTGTTGAAAAACAGTGTATTGTAGCTGACAATTTGCTCAATCAAATTGTTCCCCTTGTAGCTATTGTGGTTTCCATGGTAATAAATAGGAGGCATTGCTTTTGGAGCATCCTACATAGAAAAAAACAAAAAAACTTGTGAGTGATAGAAGTTATTTGGAAACTATATGGACTATTGAGTTAGAACAACAAAACTTAACCTTAGAATAATCGTATTTTACCCTGGAAGTGCATTACCATTGACATTTCTGAGTATTAATTTTCTGATAACTTTGGGCTCTTGCAAATTACAGCATGATCTGTTTAGGAAAACAACTTTGTGCTCGTCTTACTAAATGTATTGTGCTGCAACATGTAACAGCTCAACAGCAGATTCGCAAGTGGCTGAGCTTTCCTTCTCGTTTTACAGGAGAGGAATGACAGGCACCCAAAGAAAGCTGTCTTCTCCTGGCTGCAGCAGTTCAGTGCATGAAACTCACTGTTGTAAAATAAATGGGTTGCTTAGTCTATAGGAAATTTCCACATCTGCTTTGTGTGGTCTCGGGTATTTCAGCTGTCTGATACTGAAGGGAAGGAAGAAACTGAGTGTACGCAAGGCATTTATCTGTCCCTGTCACCTTCCTCTCTGATGTCAATAGAAGTTGCGTTGTGTTTTCTCTAGTCTCTAAGCAGAAGGTAAAAATATTTTTCTAAGTATGCTTTTTGGATATTCATTTCCTGAGAAAATTATTTTCAAATCTAATTCTAATTCATTTGAAATTAAAATCTTACTTCATTTGAAAGTCAGATAATATTAACTTTGGGAGATAATCCTTAAATTTTTGTCTAAATGTCAGTTAAAAAGGAACCAAATTAAAATCTTACTATCCCTGAGTGACTCTTAAGTGTTTTGCAATGTGTATATTACGGTAAAATAGAGGTAATATGACCTTCCTATATATATTATACATATTAAAATATAAGTTGAAACTGAAGGAAATGAAGACTCTGCCTCTCTACAACAAAATACATTTTTAGACAAGAGAAACTAATGTCCTCAGTTGAAACACCAGTATTAGAGAAATTCAGGCTGGGAAGAATGGATTTAATCTAAAGCCCCTTGAAATCATTGAGAGGTTTTGCTTTAACTCCTCTGGGATTTGGCTCAAACCCCAAGTAATTATTCAAGCTGGACTTTGGCCACTGATGCTAACACCATCTGCATACCGAAAAATACTGTGAAATCTTTAATTAACACAAGTCATGAAGGTCTCACTTCTATGATACCTTTGTGCACTGTTCTGTGTGCCTTGCTGAGGGCCCCATCTCACGGGGAAGTGTCATCTACTGCATTGCCAGCACTGTCTTTCTTTTCCAAGTTCCAAAGTAGTCAATTTTCCAAATGAAGTTCACATGGAATTATCTGAACCTAGTTTTATTTTTATTGATGGTGTTCAAAGAAACAATAAGCACAACATATGCATGGAAAGGGAAAAGTAAGAGGATTTTGTTTGTGTCTGTACCTAGAGAGTAGGATAATCTTATAATAATTCAAGTCTGGATTTGTCTTTTTTTCTTTTTTTTCCCCATTTTTGCCTTTTCACAAAACCACTGGGGCAAAGCACTTAACATTTTGTTCCTCAGTTTCTGCATCTGTTTAATGATATAAATGACAATCTTGCAAAAATTCACCATGCTAAAATATTTCTCTGAAGTGTTCAAAGGTGAGTTAGTATATCAAGCTGCAGAGCAAACTCTTTTATGGCCCAGATCATCCCACATGCTGTGCAAGACTGTTGTTTTGCACACCATTATCATTAAGTGCCAGATTTACAGTATGGACCACTTCATTGAGAATGAATAAGCCACAATCTTTTTTCTCCTACAACTCACATTTTCAAGCAAAAGAAATGAAATAAAATTTGTGTGTCACCAGACAATGAGTGTATCTGAAGGACTTAAATGTTGTTTCCTTACTGAAGGAATTAATGAAGTGCTGGCCTGAGTCACACACAGCACTTATAGACATGTTTAACTTTAAGATTCGGAGTAGACTGATGGATTTCTATGGGAATACTGATGTGCTTAAAGTATGTGTTGTTGGAATGAAATCATATTCTTTGGCATCATGTGGGGTCAGACTGCTTTTGTTTGTGAAAGTGGAGGGAACACTCTCAGATGACAGTGCTTCTACAGGGAATCTCCTGGCTCTTCAAAACCGGGATCCTCAAATATTCCCTCCTGAGTTCTCAGCCTAGACTGCATACATAGTTCACTCAGAAAGTAATACCTCCTATTTATTACCATGGAAACTACAACAGATACAAAGAGTACAATAACACTGTTTAATAGACCAAATTCTCAGTCTCAATACACTCTTTTTCAATATAGTCATCACCACTGGCTATTTATTTTGGCAGAGTGACTAATTTCTGCTAGCCTCCATGCCGCACTACTAAACGTGCACCAACAGAGGTGACCTTCTGTCACCACTGCTGAAACACACCACCTACTGCCTCACTGTGCTCACATCCACTGTTTGGTCTCCATAAATGTTCAGCAAATATAAATGAATGTAAACGGATGCAATCTTTTCCACATGGAGGAATTCAACTCCACACCTTTTCTCCAAACACACTTCCATGTCAGACTGCCTCTTTTCTGCCGTCTGTCACATGGCATCAAAATGTAATGGAATATTGGCGGGAAGGTCCAACCTCTACTGCCATAGCACCAACATTTGCTTCTGATATTGTGGGCCAGCGTAATAACATAGGAGGCATTACTTTTGGGGCAGCCCTCATCAGTGATATGTGATATCCAAGATCAAGATCTGCACCAGTGTTCCAATATTAACTGTTTTCCTGTTCTGAGTCATAAAAAGACTAAACATGACTCTAAATAACTGACTTCAGGAGAACCCTTTTAGCTTTTTTCCTCTAGGCTGTGTCTAGCAACTTATATGTAGGCGTAAAACTCATGAAATCATTCTCTGCCCCCCACAAAAGCAAGCTTAAGCAAACAGCTCCCTTGCTGCAAGCCCAAAGGCTGCTCAAAAGGCAATGCATCATTGAGAAAAGGCATAGTCTCTCTCCTTCCAGATTTTGTATTGCTCTCTCAGGTGAAGTCTGCCTTGGATCACAGCACTAAACAAGCTTGTACACCTCCACATGCTGTTGCTGTAGTGTTCTTTGACAACCTCGCAGACACAGCTTTATTCAGGCACAACACCTGCAGCTGCACAGTCCTTTGCTCTCAGAAGGAATCTGCTGTGCTCATCTCTCTGTAGACAGGATGCTCTGTATAGCTATTTTCAACATGACTTATTTCTGCTGGTGCCTCCTCTGCCATCTGTCTGACAGTTTCATAATAGCTCTTAAATAGAATTTTCTCAATTACTAAGGACCACAGTATAGTTATTTCTGTGAATGTTTCAAGTGAATACAATGTGCAAAAGTGAGTCTCTTTCATACAAAAATGCTTAATGTTACTGTTGTAACTTATACTACTGTATTTTTCTCTACTTTGCAGTTTTACTTAAGAATGCGAAGAAGGAGGAAGAAAAGCCCTTCAGAGACTGTGCAGATGTATACCAATCTGGTTTTAACAAAAGTGGCGTCTACACTATTTATATTAACAATGTGTCAGATCCTAAGAAGGTAAGGCAAATATATGATTTATTTTCATTTTTTTTGTTAATGGGAAGTTACTCTGACCTTAAAAGGAGCATTTGGAGCCTTTATGGTAGTTCTCATTCTTCAAACTATTGCCCTGAAACAAATAAACCTATTTATATTCAGACTTGGGAAACAAACAAACAAAAAAAAAAAAAAAACAATAGAATGAAGAAAATGATAAAGTGTATTATTCCAGACGTTCTTCTTTCTCGTTGACAGAGAATCCCTCCTAACTTCCAACATACACTCAAGAGTTGACTCACTTCCTCCCACTCAGCAAGTTCAGTTGAATCCCTCAATGACCACAAATAAGTCTACAGTGAGGCATAGAAGATTGTTATTTTCTATTATAAAATTATCATTTTCTTCTATTATATTATTTTTTTTCATGGCATGCTGCAATGAGGAAGCTGATGAGGAGATGGTGTAGTAACAGAGAAAGAAATAGAAGAATTAATGGATTTAGAAATAAAGATTTACAAAAATCATGCATTTCTTTCACAAAGCAAGGAAGAATATATTCGACTGCAGAGAACATATATTAAATATTAGCACTGTTTGAAATGATGAATCTTGTATTTTCTTGTCCTCTGGAGAGATCTTTGGGAGCTTTTTTGGATGAAAATGAAACATTAGTCTATAAAAGAGGCTTTTTCTAGAATGATTTTGGGGCCAGCTGACGCTAGGGAAGTGAACACATAGGCTAAGGGTAATGTATACAGGGAGAAAGGCTGGCTTGTCCCTCTGACAGGGCACTACTGAGAGCAGCCCCACCATGGCTATGGGCTGGTTACTTGCAAGAGAAAAGTACAGTGATGTCCAGCAAATGGGTTGGACAGAAGGAAGGGAAGTCTCTGTTGATTTTATTCTTACTGCATTAAAATGGTGACCCTGCAAACAACAAATATTACCAGTGTAACTCTCTATAGGCACTTTACAAGGTTACTAAGATGTAAAATTTATTTCTAAAGTGAACTTGGCTTTGGACAGCCTTTGGAAGCCTCTGAATGTCAACACATTATGGTTTACTGAGGAATTAGTGTTCATTAAAGCATGATTACAATTGGAGTGGGACAGCGCTTTGGGCAAAGGCTAATAAAACTGTGATGATATGAATGAATATGATATGAAATGCAGAGACACCTTTAAGCATTACTGAAGAGGACAAGAACAAAAGCAGTTCCATAGAAGCTGTTCATCTCAAAACAGAGATGTTACACCAAAGCCAGAATTGCTTGTACTAATTGGATTTACTTAGCCTTATTTAAGTTCCAGAATCCAAATTGCAATGAAAAACAGTAGCTACCTGAAAGCACTGTAGCACTGATGCTCCTGGTATATTTACCCTAAGCACAATTCACTGATAATACACGTGCAGTGACACTATGGAAGCTACTCTGTGTTCATGCTTATATCACCGTTTGCAGACACTGTTGACAATCTGTACAGGTAGCACAGATCAGCTGATATCAGTGAATTTCTTTTTATTTTTTTTCCTCTGGAGGCTTCCTTTTTAGTAAGAACATGTGGGAATGTGTGCATGTTGAGGGAGTTTCTGCTAGCACCTGTTTCTGTCTTGTCCTAGTGATAACACAGTAAGAGCTGATCCTATGCATGTTCAAGTTAGTCAAGTGAGGAGTCTAATTGTTTTAACAGATGTTTTTTTCAGACATTAAGATTGTATTAACAGTCTGCAAGGTAGTGCTGTGCAGAGATAGCTGAACCAACTCCAGCTGAGATAGCTTCAAAATCAGTGCATCACTGTGGCAGGACTAATTAGCCCAGAGACAGCACCACACTGACACGGTTAGATTGCTCTGGGACCCAAGCTAATATCCTGATAGGAATTCCATGGAGACGTTCCCGTTTGTTTAAAGCAGGGTCAGTTATCTGGATTACCACAACAGCAATGCTCAGTTCCTACATTTCTGAAGTGGCCTAATATTGTTGCCTTCTGTAATACCTGCAGTCCCTGGCAATTGCTGCATTTACGGCAATTTTATACTTTGGGATACAAAAACAGACTTGTGTTCTTTATATCTTCCAATATTCATAGAAAATTGTCCTTCATGCTTACGGCTCCATAATGTTTATATGCCACATTTTTATATGCTTAAAAAAAAAAAAAAAAAAACAGCTTGCAATTTTTCTTTCATGTCTCTAGCTTCAACAGTTCATTGGCTTAAAATGTCTTGCAGTCCTACATGGAAAATAAGTTATTCCTTTCTGATGAAAAGGATCTAGTGGGGTCAGCTACTGGGAGAAGAGAGGCTGATGAGGACAGAGGGGCAATGAGAGTGAGGTCATTGCTGTTACAGGAGCTGGAGGAAGCCAAGGGGACAGCTCTGAGTGACTGCAGAATCTCCGTATCCTACCATGCTTCACTGTATAACTCTGTTCTAACATCATCCAAAGTCATCACAAGGATGACTTCTTTAAACTTCTGTGCACACTGCACTGAAAATGTCATGTTTAATGCTAGCTGTGTATCTGTGTGTTTATAAGTCTGCAAAAAATCTGCACTGCCATGAATTCTGTCTTCACCCCTCTGCTCTGCTCTCTGCCTGTGGACTTCCTATCAGCTTCACGTTGATGACCTCTCTAAGAATATCTGCCAGGACTTTAACTCATTAACTATATGCATGCTGTGTGCACTGTGTAGTCTGTGTTTCTTGCTTGATTACCTCCAGCTTTGATTTCTGTATCAGAGAGACCTTCCCTGAATCTCAAATGGCTGATCTTGAGCTTGTTGCTACAAATCTACAGTGTAGACTTGTGAAGTCTTAGTGTAGAAGCACTTAAAGTACATTATGAGGTAAACCCACTAGTTTTGTTTACAGTAGAATTGCACTGACCGCTACGTTATTATTATAAATTTTTAATAATTTAATCCATAACTGCAAATTATGTACAAATAATTCCATATATGCTCTTTAATAGCTTGGGTATTCTTACTTATGCCTTTAAGAAAGGCAGTAGTGAAATGCTTTGAATACCCTTTTAATTTAAACCGGGTTCTTTTTGTTGATGATAAACTCAGAATGCAGAGATGCATAAAAAATTCAAAGTCACTTTTCTTCATCCATTTCTTATTTGGTAGAGGATTAAACATCAGAATGTGCTAAAGGTTGTTTAATGATTGAATGCTCTGACATTGCCTGGGACAGAAGCCAGTCTAGGACATTTGTTGGCTAGAACTGTGCACAGCAAACATCTATAAGGAGCTTGGCACCCCTGTTAGTATGGCAGGTGTTAGTGTCTACCACCATAAAAAGTACCAGACCACACAATGACAGCTGCTGTAAAGCTTTCTTTCACTCTCCAGTTTTCTCCTTTAATCTGCTATATCATATAGAAAATATTCAAGTGTTTTAATAGGTATTTTGTACTATTCTTGATTAAAAAGAGTTGCTTTTTTTTGTGTGTGTGTGTGTGTGTGTGTCTTTAAAAAGAGTAGTCTTAGTACAGATGAGGATTTAATGCTTTAGAAATTGGCACGGATTCATGGGAGCTTTACATGACTTGTAAGGAAAGTGAATCCATCATTTAGAAATTCTCACTGTAAATCAGATTAAGAAATTAAATCTTGTAGATAAATGTTTTGACTCTCACTGTCTTCCCTGAACAAAGAATAGGGCCAAAATATTTGCAAAAATTTGTGGCTTTTCTTGTGGTTAACCTAAATGAAGTTCACATATTTTCACTGTTCAGTATTCTGTTTCCTTCCTGTACCTACACAGGGTCTTCGCTTGTCATGCCTGAAGCAAATTAAAACAAAAGTACTTGCACAGGATTACTGTGACAGTGGTTATGAGGAGGAAAGATTTAAATTGTTTTGCCTGAGGGTGGAATATGGTTCACTATCAAATGAGATATATTATGAATTGGATATTAACCTTTGATTTGGCAAAGCAACTTAAAGGTCTCAGTTACTCTCCAGTGCTGTCTTGTTAATGTGAATGCCAAAAGCTAAGCTGATAGGTAGTACCTCTTCTACTTTCTCACATATTAACATCTTTCTTAAAAAAGGAAATGTAACTATAAAAGCTCACAGTCAAGTGAAAATTAGGATAGCTGCAGTGCCACTCTGGGGTAGATGAGTACTGGGGAATGAAAATCAGGAAAATTTGCTTCAATTAGTACCACAGAGAAACTCATTTGGATCTTAAAATTGCATCAGATAATAATGAATGTTATCACTACATACCATGAAAAGTGAATGTATAAGTAGTATTTGTAATTTTTTATAATGTATCTTCCATATTTTTTAAAAAAGGTAGAGTAAGAAGAGAGAAAAATGAATAGAAAATAAATATCCATTTCAATTGGGTAATTTTCTGAATGAACATAAGACTTTACTGAGATAATTACACTGACTGTATATGGAGTCTGAGCATGCTATCAAAGGCATAAAGCATGAATCCGTAGGGAAACAAGCTTCCATAATTCCATTATTCACATTTTCTACCTCTAAAATGATAGGATTCCAATGCAAGTATCTCTTCTTTTTTGTTACTGCACAGGTCTTTTGTAATATGGAAGTCAATGGAGGAGGATGGACAGTTATACAGCACCGAGAAGATGGCAGTCTAGATTTCCAGAAAGGCTGGAAAGAATACAAAATGGTAAGGTAAAAAATGTGGAGTAGCTCTACATTCATAGGAAAGAGATTTCAAATAGTACTTCCCATTGTCTTAAGCAAGTCTTATAATTGTGTGATGTCCAGTAGTCTTTTATGAACCACCTTTTTCACGTCTGTTACTATTTAAAGTCATAATATTCTTTTTTACTCAGTGAGCTGAGTATTATTTTGTATGAATTAGGGTTTCCGTCAGTT
>PPHD01018768.1:10000-14397 GCA_002909625.1 Bambusicola thoracicus | reverse complement strand
TTTGAAAATGGGATGAAGCTTTTAATTTTACTTAAATCAGTGAGAAAAAAGAATCCTCAAAATCTTTCAAGGAGTATGCATGGTTCATGACCATGTTATAAATTTCCTGAGAAGGCAAAGAAATCTATAGTTTTAACAGAAAATAATAAAGGAAACAGGATGCTTTTGACTAAATATTGCTAGAATGCTTTATCCAAGATCCATCTGTAAGAAGAAACCTCTGTTGAGGTAGGATAAACTTCAACAAAGATGAAATCTTTTAGTTACACTCAGCTGTTTGCCATAACACATTTTTTCTTCAGAGGGCACTTTCCAATATCTTAGATACAGGGTGAGAGATCTTCATATTCACCCAGCATTTCATAGTAAGCCCTTGGAAAAAAAGAAATAATTTAGTCTTAGCGTACAGAGTTTCTATGACTCCAAAATCAGATGCATCTATTTACAGCAAGGGTAGTGAGGCACTGAATGAGGTTTCCCAGAGAGGTGATGGATGCCCTGTCCTCAGAGATACTCAAGGTCAGTCTGTGCAGGACTCTGAGCATTGTGATCTAGCTGCAGATGTCCCTGCTCATTGCAGGGGAGTTGGACTAGAGGACCTTTAAGGGTCCCTTCGTACTCAAACAATTCTATAATTCTGTGATTTTATTACATATATTTGTCTTCCTTTTGTGTAAGATGGAAAGCAACTTTTCTGATACTATAAAATAATCCATTTGACCATGCATTAACATTTCTTTGGCACTGAAGACCTTTTACCATTCTGTATATAGCAACTGTTGTTCCCTCACAATCTTTCTTAGTAATGCAATACCTAGAAGGAACCTGGGGCTAGGTATCAGCACTTGCTTTAAGTTGAAGGTTACACTAATCTCTAGGAATACACTGACATCACTTCAGATATAACCCCTCCATAAAGATGATGGAGGAAAGGTTTCTCATAAATATGTGATAAAAAGAGAAAACAAATATGCGAACAGTCCTAGGAATATGATGCTTTCTTGAGATGTCAAGGAAAAATTCCAACAATACAATGAGTTAACCAAAACATTGCATAACTACATGATTCACAGAATAAAGATCATGTAAATGAAGAGAGTGCTTGTGAAATTAAAAGCTATTTTAATTCATATTCTGTACATACAGATAAGTTTATATGGAAATTGTATGCAGTGAAGCTCTTAGCATTATGGTTTATGATTTGTAATATCCTAGTGCCCAGGTATCTCAGTTGCAGAGTAAAACTCATGGTGCGTTGTGTTGTGTAGACAGAGAGAAAAGGTGGGGTTTTTTTTTTTTTGGCTTGGCAAATGATAAGTAAATTTTCTTGTAGTATGAATAAGTATCAACAGATTAAAATACACTTTTAGTATAAATAAAAATAAAAATGAAATCCTCCAAATTTCTTTAGGAAAAGAGTAGCTAATACTTAGTCCCCGGAGTCATGTATTGAGTGAAAGATACCTGCTTTGGTGGACCTCTGTTCAACATATTTAACCTAACTCTTTAGTTTTCGGATTAAATTAGTACATGCTTGTGCCATAACATCTTACTGGAGAATGAACAAGGATGAACTGCAGATCTCTTTTTTCTATGTCACTTTGGACCAGTTATGGATAAGAGAGAGGGATTCTTCTGCTTCTTAAACTAGTGGTCAAGCAGACAAGCAGATTTTAAATAACTGTAGGTATAATTCTATAGCATTGTTTTTTATTACAAAATTCCTATATTTATATAAATGCTTTAAAGAGATTTCACCCCTATAAAATAGTATGTACAGTTTTGGACTCTGGTACTGGAAGGACTTCAGTAAAATTCAGGGGCACTTGAAGAACGACAGAGGAAACTTGTCTTGTTCAATCTAGGAAAGAGGCAGCTTCAGCTTTTAAGCTGCTCATGGTGTACCTATGGGGCAGTCATTGAGAAGATAGCGCTGCATAATCACAGCAGTACATTGTTTTCAAGATGAGAGGAAAAGGCATGAGCTGAAATAAGAGAGATGAGAAAAAGCCTTTTCATCATTAAGAGAGTAAAGTAATGGTGCAGATAGTACAGAGAGGCAAACACCATCCTCGGAGGTTTTCAAGACATGATGGGACACATATCTGAGCAACCTGGCCTTACCTCAGCATTGACCCTGCTGTGAATTCAGCATTGGTCTGGAGGCCTCCCGAGGTTTCTTCCAACTTGGTTTTTCCTGTGATGCTGTAATCATAAAGGAGGTGATGATGAGGCATGTGTTAACAGATGCACTAAAAACTGCCGGAACACTGATATCATATTTTCACTAAATAACTGCTCCTAAGGAGCCGTACAATATAGAATAACAGTTAAAAGTGGGAAATACAGTCTCAAACCTACACTATTTTATTTTTTTAATGACACATCTTCAGAAAAGCATTATGCCAGGGATTGTCATAGAGTAGACAGACAGGTATACTGTATTCCTTCAGGGCACTTGAACTGTGCTTGTAGACACAGCAGCTTCTTCAGAGCCAGCTCTGTTGTCTTTGACACAGTGCTCCACTTTTTAATGTAGCTACATCTTAAACAATGAGATTTCCAAAGGCATAGATGCCTATTTGTCACCTTGCACACTTCAATTTCCAGTGAGCACAGAGCCTAGGTTTTGTGCCCTCAAAAATCTGATTCTTGGGTATGTGAGAGACTGTAATTAAAGGGTCTCATGCTTCCAAGGCATCTAGACACTTGTGAAAACATTAAATTATGCTTTAACATAATAAGTTATTGCAGTATGTTGCAACTAAGTGCACTGCACTATATTTTAGCAAATAAAACAACGAGGAAGGGTATAAATTCATTAATGAAGACGTCTTCAAATTATGAATAATAATGAATTTGAAGTGAAAGAAACCATTTTATGTCATTTTTAGTTTTTAGTACAAGTAATTTATATTAATCCTGTAGCATATTGCATAAAATATGTTTTCAAAAATAGATGCTTATTTGGACCTGACCTTCCTCAGTGTATCTTAATAAAAGCTCAGCTTCCTGTCTCCTGATGATTAACGCCAGATATAGTTTACAGTTTGATGAGAGACCATTATTGTAACTTTACAGACTGATTTCCTAGTCTATTGCAAGCAACTGCAGTCTGTCAAAAAACAAGAGTGATACAACATAGATGGACAGAGGATTGACTCCAACAGTTACGAAATATACTTTGATAGTAAACAGTTTTTAGCTTCTTTTGTCTTCTGTCTATTCTTTTTTTTTTTTTTTTCTTTTTTTTTCCTTGCTGCAGAGTTGCCTCATGGATAGCTAGATGCAAAACGAGACTGACATATTGGACACATGGATATCAAGGATGTGGTTTCCGTAGCAACAGTAACCACATAAAAGGTCTCAGAACTTACTCATGGGACATTTCAGTTTTTCACATAAAATGAATACTGGTAGTGAATGTGATTGGTTCAATAGAAGTACAGTGAAAGTATCACAGAACTGTAATGTAATAAAATATTAGCCTCTTCTGTTTTCTGAAACCAGACTCAAGAATATTTTCTTTATATCATAGGGAAGAAAATCTCAGATCTGGATAGCTACAGAAAATGAGAGGCACTAAATGTAGTAGATTTTTTTGCTCAGAAATGTTTGTAATTATTTAGTGCAAGACAGCTAAAATTACAAATAGATAATCTTTGTCAGCAAGAAGTAAAATAGCAACAAAAATCTACATTCAATCAGACTGACTCAGATTAAATCATAGCCCAAAATCTACACATCTCAAAATTTTGGTCTAGAGTTGTTTCAGTTTTTGTATCATTTAGCTTTGCTTCATTTCTTCTATAAAAACATCAAACAGGCTTAATAGAATGTTTGATAGAAGAGCCATGTAAATAAGTTTAAAGAGAGGGATACAGTTATAGAAGGATATCTGGAACTGTGAAGGAAATCCAAAAGAAAAGATATTCTACCCATGTGATGTAGCGGTAAATAAACTTGGGTGCACTTAGTGGCCTGCATTGTTCCATTTCCTGTAGTGTGCCCAATACAAGTGTATCTCAACAATATACTGTGGCCCCAGGAAGTTTGAAAACGTAAGTCAAAAACTAGCAGAATGTTTTCGGTGCATTCCTTGACCCCCAGTTTTGTATTTATGGCAGCAGAACTGACTAAGAAGTTGCTCTTGTTCTGAACAGAAAGCTACGTTATCTTCCATGTGCACTCACTTAGATCAAGCACTGCAAGGCTAGTGAAAACTGCACTTCAAATCTGGAGATGCTTGGAGGTGAACTTTTGTAAAAGGCATAAAGCTGTAGCTGCCAATTACTTGATGAACAGGAAACCTTTTAAATATAATATATCTGCAAGGATAGAAGAATTTTTTAGTATAAATTTTAGTATAAACTCCAAGTTTTGTAGCAGTGGATGAG
>PPHD01018768.1:0-5000 GCA_002909625.1 Bambusicola thoracicus | reverse complement strand
AGTGTATGTGATTATGACCTGAAAGGCAGATTAATAGCAGGATTATGGTCTTATAGATCACACAATTCATTATATTCATGCTGATCAATATCTGGCACCAGTTACTACAACGCCAGTATATATGTTTCATTCATTTCGATGGGCAGATCTATATTTTTGTTACTTTGATTTTCAACATATATCATGAGCAAAAGGCCCTTTAGGATCTCTAAAGTACAACTGTCCTTATTTCACTGATGTAAGAGGATTCACTGTTCCTGCAAGTGGATATCTATAAGCTTTAGTTATAAAGTCTATACTCAAGGTCTCAGAAGAAGCCATTACTTGCCAATAAGTTTTCAAACTCCTGCTACCAAACTCTTCAAATATATATGAAGGGGTTACTGCATAGATGCTTATTTTCAGTTAATGGTTTGAACAGTAAAGGCTCCAACAAGTTGACAGGTTGAGGATTTTTCTGTGTCGTAGACTTCCTTCTATGTAGATGGAACAGATACATCTTTGGTCTTGCCTCCTGAAAACATGCCTGACCTCATTTGGGACTGTAAACCTTATTTAATGGTTAACTAGGACTTCAGATAATGAACATACACATGTGAACGAGTGTGTTTGCCTATATATCTATATTTATATAGATATATGAAAGTAGTTTTTCATCCCCAACCCTCTTATAGTAGAGTAGAAGGCTCCAGATGCTCAGAATGAAGAAAAAATAAGAAGAAAATCTGAATTACAAAGAAATATAATATATAGATAACCATACCCTTTCAGTTGCTTTTACGTACATGGTCTCAGCCAGAGGTTTGTGGTCAGTGATGTTGCAGAACGAATGGATGCCATCCAGAGGGGCCTTGATAAACTCAAAAGGTGAACCTAATGAGTTTCAACAAAGACAAGAGCAAGGTTTTGCACTTGGTCAGGGTAATCCCAGATATGTATACAGACTGGGAGAATAACTCCTTCAGAGCAAGCCTGCTGAGAAGGACTTCAGAGACCTGGTAGATAAAAAACTTCATATAAGCCAGTAGAATTTGCTTACAGCCTAGAAGGCCAACAGTATCCTGGTTTCTATCAGAACAGGGGTGGCCAGCAGGGTGAGCAAGGTGATTGTCCCTTCCTACTCTATCCTCCTGAGGCCCCAGCTGGAGCACTGCGTCCAAGTCTGGGGTTCCCAACACAGAAAAGTTGTCAAGCTTTTGGAGAGGGTCCAGAAAAGGGCCATGAAGATGATCAGAGGGCTGGAGAACCTCTCTTATGAAAACAGGCTGGAGGAGCTGGGTTTGTTCAGTCTGGAGAAAAGAAGGCTGCAGGGAGACCACATTACACATTCCATTATTTAAAGGGAGATTATAAAGAGGAGGGAAATAAACATTTTGCACAGGTAGATAGTGATATGACAAGGGGAAATGATTATTAAGTAAAAGAGGAGACATTTAGATTAGTTGTCAGGGCAAGGATTTTCACTGAGAGTATGTTGAGGTGCTGTAACAGGGATATCCCATCCCTGGAGGTGTTCAAAGCCAGGTGGGATGGGGCCCTGGGCAAACTGATCTAGTGCTTTGTATGGAGGTTGGCAACCTTACCTGTGGCAGACAAGTTGGAACCTGATGGTCCTTTGTGATCCCTTCCAGCCCAAGTCATTCTATGATTCATTCCACATTAGCATATGTGTACCTGTAAAGCACTGAACAATGGGTAAATTTGTTGAACAAGATAATGTCCCTGCCCCGGAGAGATTACATTTCTATCAGTCAGTCTGATTCAGAACAAGCACCTAGAGAGGTTTATAGCTTTTTATTATAACACAGGTGACTGCATCGCCAGATGTACTCTGCAGAATTACTTTTCTTATTATCATAACTTAGGTTAGAATTGAAAACACACTGTTGTAATATTTTCTCACTTTTAAATGGAACAAGTTATTGTTCAAACTTAATACTAACCCCAGAGATGCCATATGTACTGAATTTCATGAGTCTTCCTTTAAGGCTCTCTCTTCTGTGCATAAGTTTTAAACTTGACCTCAAAGAGCTATTTTAAAGACAGAAGGACTATATTATCTTTAAATTTTCTGGAGTCTGGATTTCACTAATCCTGACTTCAGACATCAAAGAGTAAGGATATTTTAGATTCCCCGAGGAACTCATTTAATTGTGTAAGTATCTTTAAGGTATAGCTTTTCTTTCTTTCTTTTTTTTTTTTTCTTTTCATCTCAGAACTTTTCTGTTCTGAAATTTTGAAAATACTTAAAAAAAAGAAAAAAAAGCTTTGTGCATACACAGAAAAAAACACAAAAGAATCTCTTAAGTTTGCATAAGAAAAATATGTTTTCTGAATATGTTTTCTGAACTCTGTTGAAGTTTATACAATACAGTTGAAGGAATCTGCTAAGCTACAATGAGCTCTCCACCCATCCACAGTTCTTCCAGTAACCATCCTTCCTCCTCATCTAGTCTCCTCTTTTAAATACCTCAGCTTTTTCTCCCTGAATGCTAATCCCAAGACAAGACAATTTCTTTGTTCTTATAAGGTATAGAAGGTGATCGAGAAGCTGGGTAGGAATTACAAAAGTAAATAATGAAATCAGAACTGGGAAAGATGTGAAGGAGGTGGTCATTAAGGGTAATGGAACGGGAAGGTATTTTGATTATTATAAGGCTATGACAGACTGGACTTTGGGTGGCAGTGTCAGTGAAGCTAATAGAGAAGGAATTACTTATATGAATAGCTTGAACATCTGAATACATCCTTGCAATCTGGATAGTGCTTCTATATATAGGAAAATTTAAATAAAAAATTATTCTGGCACACAATTCAACAGTTCTAAGAGAAATTCCAGTACCTTTTTTAAAGAATCATGTCCTTAAGTAAAGAATCATCTGATTTCTGTGCAAGGCTTCCTGTCCTACCTCATTTCTGTCAATAAGTTAAGGAGATGGCACCACTGATGAGTTTCTTGACTTTTCAGACAAGTGTTTGTTACTTCTGATTAAAAAATTAGAACATTCAGCTATCTGATGCCATCTAAGTAAAAAAGAGAGAATACATGTTTTTCGGGAGTCACAATTCAATTTTGCTCTGTAAATTTTACAGGATAGGTGGCTCACAAGAAAAAAAATCAAGTCTGTGCATTTTTGAACAGAAACTGCTTTGTTTAATAGGTAAAGTAGCTTGAAATTTTCAGAATATTTTACATCTTACATCAGGAATTATCTTGCTGAGTTCTTGGGTTTTTTTCACAAACTTCCTGAAGTTACCAAACACTACAGTATTTCTTCTGGTACAGATTGCTCTGGAAAATCACAGCTGTTCCACTGTTTCAGGAAGTGAATCCTGCTAGTGAAGCTACAATATTCATCTTACAATTGTTCCTGTTAAATTAGCTGTATCTAAAATTCAAAAAGTCGACAGAATTCATTTTGATAATTATCTAGTCAGTCTCCAGAACAAGAAAATTTGAATTAAAATTCAGATACATTCTTGTACAGTTTTTTCCCCTACCTATTTGAAATATTTAACCTTCCTGAATTTTGACAGTTGATGCCTCAAATATACTACAAAATAATTCTAGAATAATTCCAGGTAATATTATTAAATAGCCACAACAAATAATGATAATGAAAAATCACGGAATCACAGAATTATCAAGGTTGGAAAAGACCTAAAAGATCATCCAGTCCAACCATCACCAATACTCCCCAGCTAAAAATAGTACCTTGATATACTTTTATCTGGCATTTCTTAGTAATATAGTGTGGTGTTATGTCTGCTTCCTCCTGCATTATTTTGTTTAGGTGTTTTTTTTCTGTTGTTGTTTTTGTTTTTGTTTTTTTTTGTTTTTAACCAAGACTTGCCCAAAATCAGAAGGAAAATCTGTACTTAAGGGAGAAAAGACAAATTTATTTTGACCTTAGAAAAAGCAATGATTTGGGCAAATATTTGTGTGACGTCCATCCTTTTTTTGCAGGGCTTTCCTCACCTTCTATCCAACATATTCACTTCTGAAGAAGTCACAATTAAAAGTATATTACAGCAATAAGGTAGTCCTTGTACATTTTCAGATACCTCCTGGTTTGTGTCAGAAATGAATGGTTAGTTTGCAGCTTCATAAATTAGTTACATTGAACAATTTCCACTCCTTCAACTTGTGCTGTGAGGAATGCAGTGACAGATAGATTCTGTGCTGTGTTTGCCTATGAGATGATTTTCTTGAAGTCTCATAATGAGTTGTATTTGGCAGGATTAATGAGTATTATAATGGCAAATGGATGTTTGCAGCTCCGTTGTGTTCCATCACATAGTAACATGGGGTTTCTGGTCCCTTGGAGGCCATAATCGGTGGCGTTAATGCAGCTTTTAATTATACTTCTTGAAAAAATGAATTGGAACCAAAACAAAAGCTAAGTGATCATCTCTCTGTAGGGGAGTGTGATGTAAACACAGGGCCATTGCTGCCTCTGATATCCACATTTTGAATTAGGCTGGTGAAAGAAGAAACATACAGGATATTTGGCTGAAACTTGATTTGGGAATATTCTTATTTTTACATTGCTAAATAGCTTTTTAATTATAAGATGCAGAGGGTATTTTTCCCTAGAGAGACTGCTCAAAATACTATGTGGTGCACTGAAATGCCTGCAGAGGAAATTTTGTTGTTCCAAATGTAGCTCTGTAGCTGCAGTTGGTATCTTTAGGTCTTCATTGATTTAATGACAGAGGATATGATTCTTCCTTGTTTTCCTACTGTGGCCACATATGAAAGCATCTTGATTAGTGCTGACTCATTGACTATAATCCTGTACCATGTGACAGGATAGATTTGTGCACATGCTCTAGTGACCAACACTTTTCTCAGTAAACTAGTTCAATATTTTCTACAAAGCGAGATTCCAACGCCAAAACTATAGACAAATCTGTGTAAAAGTGCAAAAAAATAAAGATCAAAAAGAAAAAAACTTCTATCCTGAGGAAATTATATCAGTAAAGATACTCGAGAAAAA
>PPHD01018767.1:0-14397 GCA_002909625.1 Bambusicola thoracicus | reverse complement strand
AGGGCACCCAGGAAAAACCTCCATGAGTGTGTTCAGAGGGATGGTGTTCCTGCAGTGAGCTCTGCTTGACTGCTGGAAAGTGTCTTCGTCATTGATAGCAGCTAATGCAAAACACACTGCCTGCAGCTTTTTATTTTAATGTAGACATCTGAAAGTGACTGTATGATGAAGGGAGAAAGAGAAAGGTTATGTGTCTTCACGGGCCCAAAATGGCAGTATAATGAATATAAAAGCTATCCTCTCCTCCTCTAATATATTCACTCACCATTCCACCCTCTTTTCTAGTGACTGTAAACAACATTTGTCATCAGCAATGGGCTACTTTTCATTATAAAACTGATCTGGAAACTACATTTTTATTTCATGTACATCAGTGGTGACGGGGGAAGAAACAGGCAAAGGGAGAATATATGTCGCCTGCAGGAGAGGGACCTGGGACAAGCATTGCCTGTGCAGAACTGGGGATCATTCATAAGTCTGGCCTCCAAGACAGAAGATGGCCTAATGCCTCATTAAATCCTACCGAGCCAACGATGATGTATCATACCCTTTCAATCTTCAACTAAGTAACGCAGTTAAAAAAAACTAATTTGCACATGTTTAATGCATTCATTAAGCTATTAGTCTTTCAACAAGAGATTTAATAGCAAATTAACAGTTTTTATGAAAGAAAAAACAACAACAAAACTCCCCACTTAGTAGAATTACTTTTGTGTCAAAGCACAATGCAGGGTAATGGGCAATTAGGGGTTTCGGAGAGGAGGATGGGAAGATGGGTTTAATTTGTGTTTGGTTTATAATTAGCTGGTGTGTGGTGCTTAGAATGAAATGAAGTGGGTCCCTTTGGTGGGTAAGGCAGAGTGGGCCAGGAAGCACGGGGGCAGATGAAAATGGGGAAGGTGATGGTTGGAGCTGGAAGGAGTAGAGGATCCATAGCTGAGAACCATTCTCATCTTGTACATCTTTCCATGCGCAGGTGGGACTGCTGTGTGCTCAGACACCAAAGAATGAGTTCATGGATATGATCTCTCAGCACGGTTCTGGTTGGAGCCTGCAGAGCTCTGACACCAGCTGAAGGCCAACCTCCTGCAAAGCAATGCTTTGTACATCAGCTCTTCAGAGCGTTTCACACTCAGTGGAGCTGCAGGTCTTGTTTTAAGCTGGGGCTTAGGGATGACCAAGTCTTGGCTCTTGGCTTAATAAGGACAGGTCATGTATTTAGGTTCAGAGCTGGAATCCCCTTTGCAGGTGTGTGCCATTACAGATGGCTGGCACAGGGACTATTTTGTGACTCCAGTTTTGTGTTAAGTCCCCAAGAACACAAACCAATAAATCAGTAAATAAAGTCATTAATGAGAATACTGAAATGCAGGGGAAAACTTCATTGAGAGAAAACGAACAACTGCAAACTCAAGTTGTCATCTGAACTTGCTGAAAATAAGTTCAATCCTTTCCTTGAAAAGGGAAGAAAGGAGCAGAGCTGTGTTTGTTTGCTTGTTTAATCTTAAATGGCATTTCTAAGTTTTCAGTTCCTTTGAAAAGATGCTTGTCGGAGTATTGAACACCAAATCCATGGGATTCTTGGTTTGAAGGGGTTTTTCTTTCCAGATAATTTTTTTTTTCCAGTTATTTTTTTTTCCAATCAGAATAATTCTTTAAGGGGTCCTACACTGATTTTGAGCTTTGATTTTCAGCTGGAGTGAGGCAGAGAGAGGCAGAATAGTCTGAAATCAATTTCTTAGAGATGTGAGGAATCATAAATACAGCTTGGATCAATATGTTTGTGTGTGTGTGTGTGTGTCTCCCCTCACACACATCTATTCAAACAACTCCTTTCCTGGAACAGAATATTCCAATCCTTAGGGATAATAAATTGGCTTTCTGAAATGGAATATTAGCGTGAGGCGATGGATCCTTTATATCTGCTTTTCCAAGATGTTTCTCCCCACAGAGGATTCCTTCCTCTCCCTGCTATTGATTTTCATGTAGCTGCAAGTGCATTGGCATTCAGGACAGGAAAACACTCCTTATAAAAGCACTTTTGTGCAAAGCACTTTTGTGCAAACTTTGTGGGCTTTAAGTACCTGCCTGAAATTACACAGAGGTGCAGGCAGTGCAGCCACATCTCAGTGCCCTTCAATCTCTGCAGATAGGGTCGGGTTAATTCCTTGGATCACCACAGACCCAAGGAGAAGTTCAGCAGCTTAACAGTTCAGTGGGCTCCTTAGAGCTCAGGGCTGAACTGCTTGCATCCTAGTGTGTTGTGTTCCAAATGCTGCTGTTCCAATATTTACCCAAGGTAACAGATAGCAGTAATAAGGCTTGGCACTTGTGCAAGGGGTGCTCAGAGTTACCAAACTGTGCGGCATAACTGTATGCATCGGTATAGGGTAGGGGGTGACCTCTGAAGATATTCAAGACCTGCCCGAACACTTTCATGTGCAACCTGCTGTACTAAACCTTAGCAGGGGGTTGGACTCAATGATCTCCAGAGGTCCCTTTCAACCACCTCGATTCTGTGAGTCCTGGAGACTGCGAGGAGCTCTGAAGGGGGGTGCTGAACAGCCCTGGAGATGCAGAGGTGCCTCCTCACCCCACCTGCAGGTTTCCCAGTGCCTGGCAGCATCCCTCAGCTGGACTCAGCCATGCCAGTTCCCTCATGCTGTGTTTTAGCACGGAGCAGCTTGGTGTGTGGGCTGCGCCTGCTCTCTGAAAGCTTTGGAGATATTCGTAGCTGCTCTGCTTGTTCTGGTTTTGTCAGAACAAAAATAATTACTCAAAGGATGGGGGGAAAAAAAAAAGGCTGTGTGTGCGTACATTCAGGAAAGATTTTTGTTCTTGCTGCACGGTGAAGGCTCTGAATTGAGGGAAGTATCACAGGGTAATCTGAGTAGTTTGGAAACAGCATCAGAGCTGTGCCCTGGAGTTTCACTGTGCGCTCAGTGGTAACGGAGCGAGTCTCCTGCCTGCTGGTAAGGCTGCTCAGACCCCACCAATGCACACTGCTGATGTAATATTGAAAAGTTGTTCTATCTGGTCTTCAGCTTTCTGGGATGAATTTCACATATGCAGAGAAATGCACGCACAGAACCTGTGGCTTCTACTTACCTGGTGTCATGGCTGATAAGGCAGATGTGCCAATTTCCCTCCTTGCCCTGCTGCTGTGGCCAAAGGTTTTTTAAAACCGTCTTTAAATCGTTCCACCCTCAAATCATAGAAATGTTTCAGACTTAATCCTGAACACTCTGTGCTGGGTGTAAGGGTGAAATTAGCCTAATGTACATCCTCAGAACCAAGCTTATGTGGTGTCAATGAAGTTTCAGCTTCTGCAGTGGGTCACATTGCAGGAATTAAGTTCTCCCATTCTGAGCGAAGCTGCCTGTCACTTTGCCTCGGAGAGATCAGCAGCAAGAGCGATTGCACACACATGTCTAGAAAATCTGTCTACCTGTTATCCCTCCCCTTTGAAGCAAAAAGCTGGGGCTAGCACATCAGCCCGCTGTAATTGAATTTCCCTGCCTCGCGCATTATGTTTTATCAGGCTGGGCTCTCTTGGCTCGCCGTGATGACTTGGAGGTATTTGCATTGCATGGAGCTGCTGAGGAGAATGGTTGAAAAATGGTGTGAAAATGCTGATAAATAGTTCTAAATGAAAGCAATTTTAGCAAGAGAGCCCGTAGGCGGCCTCAGTCTCATTTTTGGTGACTGCAACACTCCAAAGATAGAGCTTCCAGCAGAGCAGGCACACACAGACTGAGGCTGCAGGAGCCAGAGCTTGGCCTGGCTTTGCTTCACTGCTGTTAGGGGCAGGTGGGTCAACTTATTGGCCACATCCAAGCCCCATAGCCCTGCTGCACACCCACTCTTGGCTTTTCTTCTTCCCTGCTAGTGGGAAACAGGAAAGAATTTGGAGCTATCAGCCCTGGAGGATGCAGCTTTGGCTCTTGGCACTCTTCCACCAGTTGTACCAAAGGGAAAAGCGTCAGCAGCCTTTAGCAGGTGTGCCTTGTCCTGGAGCAAACACCATCAGGGCCAGCAGGCAACACACTGGGTTGGGTTGGCTGCCCACCTGTGCCTGCCATGCCCTGAGCATGGAGCAAGGGCTGTGTGAGGGCTGCGCTGCTGCCATCTCACGTGGCCACCAGTACAGAAACTGTGCTCATCCCCAGGCTGTTATTATTTGATATTAAGAGTCCGACCCATTTTTAAGTTATTTTGAGACGTGTTTAATATAAAATCAAACCTAAAGTGGTTCCTAGGCTTGTGTTAATGGAAGAGAGAGAGAAACCTGAAACTAAAAGTACCTTTTTTTTTTTTTCCCCTACCTCCAAGTACGTATGGAAATAGCTTACTCCAGCCCCTTGTACTTAAGGATCCATTTGTGCTGCTGCCTCAGCTCCTCCTGTGGAAGGCAGCGAGTTGAAAGAGTTGATTTAGACACTGTTAACGCAAACGAGAGGAGACAGGCCAGTACTTAGCGCGACAGGCTCCTCAGAAAGTTTAGACAGGGAGAAGCTGTTTCTTTTCTCTCTGTCGTTTCCCTTTTGCAGCCTGCAGATGAGAATTTCATAGGAGAATAATTCAAGGAGAAGGAACCCCTAGGTAATCTGTCTCCAGTCATCTGACAGTCCTTAAAGTCCCCATTCTCTGCGGAGCAGCAATGTATGTGCTAGCAGATGCTATTAGTACATGCAATGGAAAGAAAATGGTCCAGAATGAGTGACAATGCATGTGGTAGAGAGCCAGTAAAAGCATTCAATGGAGGAACTGAGGAAACGTGGAAATGAATGGGGCTGAAGGGTGGTGTCCCCACTCTGATGTTTTTATATTCTAAAATGCTCAGTCCCAAGGTAGTGGGTTTGATGGGGTACTGGAGGGTGGTGTAACATGGCTTGTCCAGGCAGCCAGCTGGCTGGCCACCGAAGTCTGACTTTAAAAGGTGTTCTCCTTCCAAGTACAAAATCAAATGGGA
Source organism: Bambusicola thoracicus (assembly GCA_002909625.1). Classification (NCBI taxonomy): domain Eukaryota; kingdom Metazoa; phylum Chordata; class Aves; order Galliformes; family Phasianidae; genus Bambusicola; species Bambusicola thoracicus. Next base: position 9,425 of record PPHD01018767.1, on the reverse strand, counting down.
ATTCAAATTCATAACGCCTGGACTAAGACTGACCGTGGATCACAGGATTTTCCCCAACTGATAGCACCACCTAAATCTTGGTTTTTGTATGTTCATTTCAGTATTAGATCATAAGACAAGAAGTGGCTTTATTGAAGGAAGTGAAAGTCATCATTGTGCAGAGCACCAAGAAAGAGGCTGCTCTCTGCTTTTACATGCCTACAATGTATTTTGTACTTAGATAACCTGCGGACAAAAGTCTTTCTGCTTCCCTGTAGAGGAATGAGTCTGACCTCAATATTCAACAATATGTTTTCCAGATAAACTTGGCTTGTGTTACTGTGTCCATCGTTTGGGTACACTGGAGGAACCCGGTGCTGATCAATACCTGGGGCTGCACATGGACTTCTAATTAGAGTGAGTAACTTGTATTTACTTTCTTTTTTCCCTTTCTGAAAGTTCTGAGGCGTAAGATCATTCTCTTAATCCTAGGAATAACTCTATTAATTTTTTTCAATGTAACTGACTACGTTAGCACAAGGGAGATGGCTGGAGATCCTAGGATAAAAGGCATCTATTGTGTAATTCTGTAGATTAAAGCCGTCAGGCAACTAGGTGGATTCAGAAAGTCAAAAGGATAAATGTCCTGTGACCAAACAAGATGAATAATTTCCTTTCAGTTTTAGTACGGATGTTGGTAATGACCATGGTGTGAAGGCAGGATGGTGTGTGTGGACATTTAAATCATTATAGCTGAGGTAGAAGTAAAACTCAAACTGCTTGATGATGCAAGAGGTTCGATAATGAGATGATAATGAGGGGAAGAAATTGCTTTTATTTCTGATATCTGAAAGAGCTGTTTTACAGAATGTTGGCACAGAAGCAGGTTGATACTGTATTACAAAAGAATTGAAAGCATGGCACATCTATTTTAGTGGGAAAAAGTGATCAAGGCATTTGTAAGTCTATTAGTGTGACCTCTGTAGTATGCAAAAACAACTTTGAAAGGCAAAATAATTAAAACAGTAAGATGGATCACAACGTGTGCTGCAAGAAAAGACCACAGAAGAATAATATGGTAACTATTTTCTAGCTAGTTGATGTGCTTTAGATCTGAATCCAAATAAGCTAGAAACATTTGATATGTGCAGTAGGAGAAATACTCATTAAGACAGAGGTAGGTAAAATGAAGTTAAATCAGATCAGAAGAGTGCTGCAGAAAGGGATGAGTTCTCCAAGAAAGGAAACGTTTCAGTGGGGGTGGTCAGTAATAAAGCTGTGGAAGGGTCAGTCCTGTCTGATCCGATTTCATATTCTCACTACTAATGGCAATTGACACAAAATACCAGTGACAAATGTTACTGGAAAAAGCCAGTGTTTATTGAGTGGAGTTTTTTGGGCTGCTGATAACCGTTGGACAAGGGATCAGAGAAATCTGTGTTGCAAAGTGGTGATTATGAAAGCAAGAAATACCTGCATATGTTCGACCACCTTAGATCACTGAAGCAACAGTATGTGGTGAAGCTGTGGAAAACGAAACGTTCTCAGATACCTGAGGCAACATGTCTAATAAAACAAGAGAAAAGAAAATTTTTTTGACATTAATACCTGCTACCCTATTATCTTTGCTACTATGTGCTGTTGTAGACACCCTGACCAGTGTAGATTGTTTTGGGGAGGAGCAGGTTCTGGGAAGGACTGGTAGAATAATGAAGTGGATGGGGAGTCAAAGACTTGAGTTCTTAAGAGAAATAAATAACTGCTGTTGCTAAATGAGTGAGAGGTTTGTGGAGGATAAGAGGAGCAGAACAATTCAAAATGCCAGGGAAGGAGATGATCTGTTAAGCTCAAGGGTAGCACTGACACAAGAACAAATGAATGCCAACTAGCCGTGATTAAATTTAAGCTGAAAAATATAGGCAGGCTTCTCAGAGGCAGAGAGGAGAGCTCCTCTGCAAAGACTTTCGGAGGTTCAGAAAACTTGAGATTCATCCCATCTAACTTTAGATTCTTGGTGAAGGTACTTCCCTTAGGGATTTAGTCATACGAAACTCCTCTGTAATTAATTGTAAGAGCCTCCTTCAGAATGTGACTCAGATCTTAGGTGCGTTGAATCATCCTGGAGGTGTCTCTCTTGCACAAGAGGTCCAAGATAGGCCAAGCTATCGTGGTGCAAGGTAGCTAGTACTGACTGCTGATGCCTTGGTTAAGTCCCTAAAATATGATGGATGATTCTCCATATGGAAAGGGTTAGTTTACTCCTAGACAGAGAATGATTAAACAGTGATACGGAGCAGCTACCTACCAGAGCAAAGGCACCGATTTGAAGATCCAGTTCTGTTTTGCACCAGCCTACTTCCACTTACATCTGAAGCCCAAAAATATTTCCAAAGGAGGTTTATGCTGCCGGGCTGTACTTGGTGGTATCTTCAGAACCATGTACAGCCTCTGGATTCTGTCTTGAATTATAAAACAGTCTCAAGTGTCATTGGAAATCATGGGAAGTTTAATTCTGGGAAGAAAGATGGGTCGTTCATAGCGCCTGTGGGCAGTAGTTTTTGTCTCTGTTGGAGAAGAGGCAGGATTATTGACTTCTAGATTTATTAAAACAAATTTTTGTAATTTTGCTTAGATTAATGGGTTCTTTTATAGAACAAGTTAAGCTGTCTAGATCTTCTGGGTTCATTATCCTATCCCCTCACTATTTTATATTGTATTGTGGCTGCCTTTATGACGTGTAATAGCGTGTCCACATTAGCAGGTCTTCTCTTGTATACCAGTTGCTATATTGTGATTGTAAAGAAATCACTCTTCATTCTTGCTAGCATATGAAGATCAACATTTAAATGCCCCTTTCCAGGTCTCTTGCTGATCTCTTTCTCCATTTCATTAAGTGGTACTAATTTAAAGACATCTGAAATTAGACAAGAAAGGAAGCTGGAAGTGGAGGCTGGAAGGTGACGTGGCCTCCAGTGGGGGTGAGGAGGAGGAGAGGGAAGCTCGATAATGCTGCCCTTCCAGGGATTCTGCCATTAACTGATGCATTATTTTTCTAAGCTCATTAAATAACCCTTAGAACTGTGAAAAGGTCAAGAGAGAGGGGAAGGAGCTGAAGATGCCTGTGGATTTTGGTAGTGTTGCCATTTCCTAAGCAAGCAAAGGAAGGAAGGGAGGAGGATGAGGAGGTAAGGATAGGGAAGTGGAATGAAGTGTTGTTTTTTGTTGCTCCTTGCAGCATTTCCACCTCCCTCCCTCCCTCTGAAGGCAGTAATGGGATCTGCCCGAGATGCTGAAAGCTACAGATGAGGCTTTTAGCAGATTTTGTCCTTTCTCTCTACCCGATTTGCTGCATTTCTCCCCACGGATGCAATTCCTGGGCTCACCTCTGTGCTGGGGACAAACAGAGAGAGCCAAGTGCACAGACCAAAGAGAGAAATGATCACAGGGAAAATTACCAGTTGTTTCCTCTCTGTTCACCTGCCTCGAGTGGTTCACTTAATTAACAATGCAAGTGTGAGCTGACAGATGTGGCAGGGAACAATAATGCGGTGGGAGGTGATGGAAAGTAGTCTTGCTGGGAAAGTTGTTCCTGGTTTATAAATACACCTGATTATTACAGAGTCGCCCATTAATGACTCTGTAGTTTATAGCAACATTCCCTGTTCCCAGCCCTTGTTTTCATGGTATTATGCAAAGGTGGCAGGGTTCTTCTCTGGGAGGTGAAATTCATTTTTGCAGAGCAGCTTTGTTTTCATCCACTGAGCATTTAAAAACCAAAACAGATAGAACCTACCTGGTTTCCTATGGGCAAGGGTGTTAGATAAAGGTGGGTTTTGGTCTACACATGTAGGATATGTCCTTGTTTTATTTGTAGATCAGAAGATGAGTCGCAGGAGGCACCAGGCTCAGGGTGGTTGTGCCTTGGCTCTGAAAGGACCGGGTGAAAGGAAGCCTGGTTCTGGCCTCCTTTACTGACAAAGATCAGGTGCTGCTCTAGCATGCTCAGCAAGTCAGAGAATTACAGCGGTGGAAAAAAAAACAGCAGGAAACCAGATGAGTAACCAGCTGAGCAGTTGAGAAGTAGGACATGTAAACTAGAATGTGTGTGATTTTCCCATAAAATTAAACGTGTTGTGGATGGAAACTTAACCCACCATCTCAATATTAATGCTTTGTAAAGTTTGAGTGTAAACTCTATAATTTAGGCCAATGTCTAACTGGGGAAAGAATTGAGCTGGCTTTGAGCTGACAGAGAAACCACATGCGACCAGGCAATGCAGCCTAATGAGCTGCAGCTTTCCTTACCAGAGCTATTTCAGTTTCATGGCTGATGCTAGTAGTCCTGGTCACAGACTGTATGAGACCTGACCCCAGGAAAACCCTCTCCCCTCTTTTTTGGCTCCGGCCCCGGTGCAACTTCCCTCGTGGGTCTGTTTCTCCTGGAGTTGTCAGTGGGCTCTACAGAAGCAGCTCATGCTCAGTTCTCCTTGCACCAGTCACACCCGGACCCCGGTGCAACTTGCTGTTTGCAGCCAGCCCCAAACTGCAGTTATAGCCAAGATGCAGTGCCATGGCAGGGGGTCAGTTGTGGCTGCATCCATTGCTGTGAGATGCAGAAATTGTTGCTTTAGAAAGTCAGATCCTCTTTGGGAACACAACATGCAAGAATGCCTGAGGTATCAAACCAATTTGTTAGATTTTTTTAATGGGTCTGTCTTCTGAGCCCATTTGCAGGACGTTTAGATTTGCAAGTCAAATGCCATCCAAAGAGAGATGAGGGAGAATTCCAAGCAAGCTCAGAGGTCTCCGAACCCACTGATGCTCTGGGGACCTGGGCTATGCCAAGCAGGTTTACCTGTTTACAGAGCTCTTCCTTAGCTACTGCAGACAAATTCCCTTGAGCAAAGAAAATGTTTCCTTTTAATTGACTCTTGTTTCTTACTTGTGAAAGACAACATCCAAAGGAAAACAAGCAGACAAAAATAAATAAATAAAAAAAACTCAAAAAAGCATGCACACACACAAAAAAACCCAAAATATCAACAAGTCAAGGTTTTAAATTGAACTGGTAGAAATATCAAAGGCAGTGCTTTCAGAAAAGTGGATGATACTTTAGATACTGTTCATGATCTTAATACGAGACTAAGGTGAAATGCGAGGCTGGTATGTGGGGTGGCCAAGTGGTGAGAGGGCTGTAGGTCCGTGCTGCATTGAGTAAAGGACATTGTTAGGGTCCACTTCTCAAGGAAACTCCCCAGCAAAGCCCATCTGTCTTCCCCTCTTCATGCTGCCCAGGGAGCCTGGTTCATCAAGGAAAGCCCTGCCCCTCGTGCAGTGTGTGTGCCATGGGAGTCAGCACCACATCAGCCTTTGTCAAGAAGATGTTGCTCAGAAATTCCACACAAATAAGAATCCAGTTCTTTGGATTCTGTATGAAAAAAATACTGAGTACTGTGACATTAAATATCTTCTATTGTTTCCTTTTTCCAACTTTCCGGAACCGATGAATATAGGAGATAAATTTCTGCCTTTTGCCTTGGGAAAGCTGGGGGAGCTTGGGTGTGTTTGTCTCAAAAGTTGTGTGAGAGCTTCATTTGCCTGGGTCAGAAACAGAACAAGATTGTTTTCTGAGGTCAAGGCTATCCCTGTGCAGGACCGGTGTTTTAGTGCTGAGTTCACAATATTGCTGATGGGTTCTTATTTGTCTGAGAATGTTCAATTCTTACAACTAGATTGAGATTAAGGTCAATGGGATTAGGGTGTGCAGTTTTACCAGGCACGGCTGAAAATCCCTGTTTGCATGGCTGGCTGCCGAGTTCACTAGGAAGAGAAGAGCGATGTCTCAATGCTAGGGCATGTATTCCCCCACCTACAGGCATGCGTGGACACCCAGAGCCAGGCAGCACATCTGTAGAGTGAGGAAGTGTTTGGCACGTGCTTCCCTTGGGATTAGCACTTCAGCAAAGGAGCGCGTTGAGCCCGAGTCGCACATCTTTATTTACCAAACAGATTTCCGCTTGTTCAGTTGTGTGAGCGAATAAGTACAAGACAGGGATGAGCTTCTCCGCAATTGGAACAGTTTCTTTGTCAGCCCTATGGCTCCTCCATTTAATTCCACAAATCTGCTGTAATCAGAGTGGCTTCACACACCGGCTCGGCGGAGATGAGCGGCAGGGGAAGCGTCGCTTCCTTTCCAGCGCTCTGCGTTCTCAGGCATTGCATCAAAGTGGCACGGAGCCTCCTGGGAAAGGGATTTGCTATAACTCATGTCAGTCCCAGCCACATTATGTTTATGGATATGATAGACTGAACACTGAAATTACCATTTGCACAAATGATCACACAATTCCTTCAGGCCTACTGTGTCCCTTTAATAGTCCTATCTTTCAATAATGAAGTGGAGATCAGTCAGGACTCTCTGGAAATCCCATCTTTTTCTTTCATTTCGCTCTTTTTCTCCTCCTTTTTTTGGGGGCTTTTTTTTATTGCACACATTATTTTCGTCCTTTCTCTGAGCCAGATCCATTTACCAAGAGGTTTTAAGGGAGATCAGAAATTAGATTCTCAATATTCTGTTAATACTCCAGAACTAGCAAGCTGGCAGAGAAAATTCATTGCTGCTCGGGGCAATGAGTCATAGAAAACTCAGAAGTTAGGGAACTGCATATAGGGAAGAGGGATGCTATTCATGAGGCCTCAAACGCCAATACAGTACAGGAAAGATACTTTAGAAAGTGAGCTTTCCTTCTGAACTTAATAGTGGTTCTTACATGCCCTGCTCCATTTCCTGTAAGATTTTACTCTGTCTTAGAGTACTTCAGTATGCAGGGCCAAGCAGCTGACTGCTGGTGTTACAGGCAAGAAGTGTGTCTGTTGCATGGACTAACTGAAGCCCTGTAATAACCGAAATCAAGATAGGTTTGACCCTCTCAGTTTTGTCTTCATAAATACCTCTGCTACAGTTCCATTTACCCAGTGCTCAAGGGAAGAAGTCTCTATGAAAAGCACCAGGTTTTTTTCCTGAATTTATTTTTAAGGACTTGCCCAGAGCTGAAAGGCTTAAGGGAGAGCCAGATGGGATGTGCAGAATAGGTTAGAATTGAATTCTAGAACTGAGGAAATCTGACCTTTCAGGACACACTTGGAGCACCGGGCATGTTCTGGAGAGCTGATGGGAAACAAGAGGTTCCCACCAGTCATATTTAGCTAACAGTCCTGGGAACTGGGAGCAGCAATGGATTGTGCCCTCGCAAGGAATGGTGCTGTGTATCCTTGTCAGGACTGCAGCCCCAGATGCAGAGGTGGTGTCAATTCTTAAAGCTCCTTGACAGCCTATGGACTGTGCTCACAGGTAACAAATCAGAAGGTTCTGATGGAGCTGTAATGGAGAAATGTGAGTCTGTCTGTCTTTCTATTCAAGTTTTTTGTTGAATTTTTTTCCATCCTCTCCTCTTAGAATCTCATTCTGTGCCCCCATCCAGATTTTTCCTCCATCCTCCTACTCTGCTATTTATTTTCCTTCTCATTACATCTCATAGCATCTTCCAAATCATGTATATGGTCATGCTGAGATGAGATTATGTCCTGAAAATATTAACCCACCAATGATGATGGTCAAAGCCATTAGAAAGATTCCATCACAAACACAGTCCTTCTCAAACCCCCCATGTGAGCGCACCAAAATTCCTGTAAAAACATTGTGTTCAGGAGCAAATTCTGTCTGGAAATGGGTCTGTGAGTCCTCTGCAAGGCTCTGCAATGTGAGCAGCAGTTGCAAGATCTGGGGAGATGCACTCAGAACTTGAGCAGCCTCTTGGTGAGGGTTTCCACTCCTGAGCCTCCATCTCCCCTCTGCCTTTCCAGTGGTGGGAAGCTGCCAATGTATTTGTTTTTAATTATTTCCCTTGTTGCATTCGCTCTGTTTTCTTGCTTACGTTAACACAGCTCTTCTTGCTGCCTGCGCTCGGCTGCCTATTTGTCATTTCTGCTGTTTGACGTGTCGTGGTAATCTATGTGCACCCAGCCTGCTGTGCATCGATATTTACTAATGGAGCTTCTTGTATTCAGAGGCTGTTTGCAATAAAAAGATAATGAAGAAAACTCCTTGACCCTGTCCAAGCAGTTTGCAGAAATCATGGCTATTGACAGGGGTACGTCCATGTCTGTCCATGGCGTGGGGAGGGCAAAAAGGAGGGAGCTGAAAAAGGGAGAGTAGGGAACCGTGAGAGACATGGGGGAAATAAAATGAAGGAGAAATAGGAGGCAGTGAGGGAGGGGTATGAAAGATGGAAATCGTTGCAGGGAAGAGGAGAAGGGCAAATGGAGATCCAAGTGCTGTGGGGAGAAAGGCTGGAAAGCCAGGAGAGAGACCGGGATTAGAGGAAACAGAAAGGAGAGTGTGGACAGAGGCACTGTCAGTTTACAGAGATTGAGAATTTGGCTCCATAACCATGGGTTTCTGTCCCATAGAAGTGATGCTGTGGTGTCTTCGGGCAGAGCGAAGTGTGCAGAGTTTCTGTATCACAACACCTGATAGGTTGTGCAGTCAACAAGGGATCTTTTCCTGTCCTGAAGACCAAACCACTGTATGTAATGCATTTTGCAATAAAATCCGTATGGATTTTCCCAGCTTCTGCAGCATGAAGCAATAGCGAGATCAATAAATGGCTCCATACTTGCAAAGTGGCCAAAAGAAGACATTAAGAGAGATTTTGAAAATTCTGGGCAAATTGTACAACAAAAACAAATCCCAGTGCCTACAGCAGAGCTCTTAAATCCGTGCTTAATGGCCCGATTCCCAGAAGAGCACCCGCAGTCCTTGGACTCTAAGGACTTATTCTAGCACAACGCTGTGGCCTTTAGTATATTTTTGTGCATTTTAGGCTGAAGCATTTTACAAGAAGTTCCCTGTCTTTGCTAATTGTCACCTGGCACAGAGACACTCCAAGCAGGAGGGGGGCGCAGGGAGCTCGGTGTCTCCTGATGCAGTCCGAACGGTGCACCGTGTTGGTTTGCAGTAATCCCACTGCAGGCTTCACAAATCAGTAGGGACAGGGCTGAGCTGAAGAGGATTAGCAGGAGTAATTTACAGGCTGGGCTGTTGTTCAGAGGTATTCCTGACGCAGCCTAGGCCGCATTGATCTGTGGGTTTCAAAGTCTCCGATACAAAAGCAGTTATCAAGGACCCGGTACAGGCCGAAGGAACTGCAGTCTCCCTCTCGTCTGCAAAGAGGTGATTTTATTTTATTTTTTAATTATTTTTCCCCAATATTTTTAGCTGGTTTTAACCTGAGCAGTTTTCTGTTGGAAGCTGAAGGCTTTGGTGTGAGGTTTCAAAGCAACTGGTCAGCTATAAGAAAACGTTTGATGGGGGAATAGTTAAAATGAATTGTTTTGACTTTGAATTTCATTCTGGTAATCACAGAATCACAGCATGGCCTGGGTTG
>PPHD01018766.1:2500-14397 GCA_002909625.1 Bambusicola thoracicus | reverse complement strand
GTTTGCTTTTTTGTTTGTGTCTCAGCTTTATCGAGGATGCCAGCGTGAACGTGTAGAGCTTTGGAAAGAGAGAATTGGTTTAGTAACGTCTTCAAATCCAGGAGAGAACACAGAAGCAGACACTACTGTTTTGTATAGGTCAAGCAAGAAAAGTGACCGTAAGCAACTACATAACATCAGGAAGGAGATGACAGAAGTAATAGTCTGAGTGTTTTAGGCTGCTGTGCTATGTTGTGTCACAACAGAAGTGTTCTTTCTCTACTACAGCGCAGTGTTAGACATACTGTCTTAAATGGCCTTCAGTGGCCCTTTAAGCTGAGCCTGTTCTGTACGCAGTCCTTCAGGAGGGTAACATCTCCTGCAGTTCTGTCTCAAACAAGTTGCAGTATTATGAGTTGCCTTCTCTTGAACTCAAGAGGTGCCGGCTCTACCCCAAGTTTCATAAGATCTCCTCCATCTTTGTGAACCTTCCTGGCATGTCTTGGATATCTTCTACCTTACGGCCTCATTCACTAAGCTAAAAGCAAAAACCAAAGCTGGCAAAATCTTGGACACGATGACCTTAGAATCATTTAGCCCAGAAAAGGTCTCCATCTTAAAAGCCAGACACACCTTGAGAGCATCTGTCTGTTAAAGGCAGAACATCCTGAACTGATCTTCAGAAGGGAATTCAATTCATTTATGCGCACCAGTAGTACTGATAGGAAGGGATCCCCACAACCAAGCCAGCTGTCACAGACAGCCTCATTCCCCTCAGCAGCTCTGACAACTTGCCAAGAGGAGTCAGTATTCATCCCAAGCAACTAAAACATATAAAGCCTTTGTGGTCTGTCTGTCCCTGTAATTCGCTATTAGCTGAATACTCTAACCAACAGAAAGATAGGAGCTCGCACGAGCACAAATTTAGTATTGAAGATGATTATCCCCTTAACATATTGTACACTATGAAACAAATATTAACTTCCCTACCTATGAAATGGCATTTTAAAACCCCACTGAAAGGAAGGCAATTTAGAATCATTCACAGCTAAAGAAAGCTCGGTATCAGAACAGGTATTGGTTTGATAGATGTCTTAACATTAGTCATCTGGATAGTCTTAAGGGCTCAGCTTTCTACTGTACTGTCAATGAAAAGCAAGGGAAATAAAGTGGCAACCAGTGAGGCTACACTTATGACATTGTATCAGACCACTCCACTTTTCTCTTTCCATATTCAGTCCCAAATACTGCTTGTGTTGCACCACCTGATGCCAGGTGCTGCAGGGCTTCTGCTACACCCATCTGACATTGTGATGCTGCATTTTTAAGACCTTTAAATAATAAAAATAGACCTTTGCACTTTAGCATTGCCCTGATCAAGAGAGCTGTCTGTACAGATGATGTGAATGCCTGCTAACACAGAGAGACTCCTTACTTAGAGAAGGAAATGACACCAGAAGTTTCAGGGCCAAAAGCTCCAGTAAGGATGTTCCTTATTTGCACTCACGACCCAGTCTGACACAAGTATGGACATGCCTTTAGTAACCATCTAACCAGAAGCAAACTGCTTTCCAAAAGTTACAGTAACTCCCAGAAGTTAAGAATAGCCTGCAGTTCAGGTTCGATAGGCCAGCTGCTGCAAGAAGGAAGATGTCATCACTTCTTTACTCCAAAACGCTCCAGCAGGTGGGTGAGAACACTCACAGGTGTTCTACACAGAGCCACCTGTCTGCAAGCCTGTAGCCACATACACCATGCGGGCTTTGTACAGAATACCTTCTACATCTCAGTTTTCATCAGCTCCCTCAGTGCTAAATAGAGTTGATCATCAAAGATTTCCCTCCTGTTTTCTCTTAGTGCTGTAGCAACTGGACAGATCAATACAACAGGGAAAGGCATTACAACAGAGGTGTGATGATGGAAGGACCAGCACAATAAAAGGTGCTAAACAGGAAGGGAAGAAGATCGCTCACCCATATCAGAAGATCCCAGGCGCACAGCGAAAGCTTCACCAAGGAGGGATCTCCAACCAGAGATCCTTTCCCAGTTGTAGTCAGCCCTGAAATGAGGTCTAAGAGAGGTGCAGCCAGGCTCCACCCCTTCTGGTCACACAGCTGAATTGCCTTCACCTGTGCTCCCAGGGCTGAGTGGGTCCTTTCCCCAGGTGCTCAATCAGTGGTTCAGGCCGGGACACAACAGTTACCATACAAGTGCTTGTCCTTATCCCCATGACAGCAGGTGACTTTGCCTCTTAAAGATTTAGACTGTGGATTAAAAAATAAATATCTAAAGAAAAGCAGAAGATAAAGAGTCTTATAGTAGGACAAAGCTATAGTACGAGTTGAGACTGAAACTTGCTTTTGATCACTGCCATGCTTACACCTCACTTACCTGTGACATACTTGGGTCACTGCACATTGTTCAGGAACTGTGAGTACCTCACGCCTCTGGAACAAGGAGATCCTCCCAGGCAGCAATCACCACGTGCTTGCTATTTTCTAGGCATCCTCTAGGCCACTGCCAGTAGTGACAGACCAACTCAGCTGCGCTTATATTAACTACAGCCTGGATGTAAAAAACAGAAATACAAAATCAGGACAGAGAACATGAGCACAGCTATCTGTAACCCCGTGCTCAGTGAAGCTGCACACTCCCCAGTTATTTCTGTTCTTCACTATAGATATTTCCAAACTTCTATTCCTCCTTAACGTTTTGCCTGGGAAGAAGTATTTATACAAGAGATTGTATTGCATGTGAAATCTTTAAGTCATTATATTTCAGCTCAGCAGCTAAAAGACATATTGCTTCTGGCTTGTGTAAATAACCGTACCCATTTATTTGCAAAACATTATTTTAACTTCTGTCAATTCATATTCATGAGGGAAGGAAGCCAGATAGAAAACGATCCTTTGATTTTAAATAAATAAATGGAGAAGTACTGCAGCCCGGCAGGGAGCAGAAAAGGGGGGAAGAAAAAAGGGAACTTCGGTCACAACTCCCGGTGCCAACTAACAGCGGCCCCCTGCGAAGGCGCGACCTGGTAGCTCGTGGCTTCAGGACTCCCGAAAGCACAAATACGCCCTCTCCAACCACAGCCCGGCACAGGAGGCAACGCGGAAATCCATCCTCCTTTTCCCCGACAAAAACAACAACAACAAAAAACCTTTGGGACTTGGCTGTCATCTGCACGTGGAATGAGCCGGGAGTCCCCCTCGCACCTCTCTCCCGGCCCTGCGGAGCAGCGCGCTGCCTCCTCTCTCCATCCCCCACCGCCTTTCATCCCTCCTGCTCTGCGCGGGCGGGGCTGCGCCGTCAGGCACGGCGTGCGGCTGCCGGCCGGCCCTGCGCGGGGCTCTGGGAGCGTCGGCTCCAGGCGCTGCTGCCCCGCGGCGCTGCGCGCTCCGCCGCCCGCCCTTCCCTCACGGGGAGGTTCCGCGCGCTGCTAGCCCAGTGATTAAATAAGTAAATGGCAGCTGAGTGAAGAAAGAGACTCGTTAAGCGAATGCGCTGAGCGATGGTTGGCGCTTGGAAAAAGGGGGGGGAAAGTAAAAAAGAAAAAGAAATAAAGAACGAGAGAAAGAGAAAGGGGGGGAAGAAAGAAAGAGAAACCGCCGCGCTTAATTTTAATGGATCGTAAAACTGCGATGAGCGTGAAGGAGGAGGAGGAAAAAGAGGAGGAAAAGTTTGTCGCTAATGGGAAAAATGCGGCCGCACAAACAAAAGCGTTAAGAAAGAAGAAAAATGTCCTATTCCTGAATGAGGATTAATGCAGTGTCTGTGAATGGGAAATCCTGCGCCGGTGAGTGCCGCGGGCAGCGCGGGCACCTCTGTTTGCCTGCCAGCCGCCGCCCCGGGGACAGCCAGCTCCCCACGGTGCCCACAGCCCGGTGTCAAGTAACGGGACGTTGAACTGCCGTCTTTCCAGGGCGAATTACTCTCGTGGGTCCCCTCCACGCCACCACCGCGACTGGCGGCGGGCGCTCCGCCCGGGGGGGCGGGGAGAGGCTCTGCTCCACACCGCTCGGCCCCGGCTTCGGGGCGGGGAACGCGGCGGCTCCGCCCGGGGTTGCCGGGGGGGACGAAAGGCCCCGCAGGGCCCGGGGACGGACGGCAGAGCGGGGCGGGGCGGGACACGTCCGATCCCTTTCTCACCGCCGAGCGCCCGTCCCCGCGGCCGGAACGCAGCGCAGCCACACCGAACGCCGCTCGGCGGCCCCGCCCCGCCGCGTTCCATCGTGGCGATCGTTTCGCGCGGAGGAAAGGGGAGTCCCGGGGCGGCTCCTCGGGCAAACGCCGCCGAAAGGCGGGGAGAGAAAAGCCCCCCTCCCCGTCCCCGTCGCACCTCACCTGCGGCGATGGGAACGGAGCCCCCGGGACGGCCGCGGCGCCGCGTCCCCTCCGCTCGGCCGCGCGGCGTTCCCTCAGCCGCCCCCTCCCGGCACGCGCCCAACGGACGCCCGTCCTCGCGCCGCGCGGCCTCGAGGGAAAACCGCTCGTTTGCTTCTGCAAAACGGCCGCAGCGCGCGGGACGCAGCGCGGGGCGCTCCGCCTCAGCGGGAGCGGAGAGCCGGGAACGCCGCGCGGCCCCGACCGTCCCACCGCCTGCAGCGCGGAGCGAGGTTGGCGCTCCGCCGACGCGACCTGTTCGATTTACCTTTGTTTGAGAGCAAAAGGTGGCTCGAAATTCCTGACCGTTCGCACCGAGAAGCCGGCGGGCTCCGGGTACGGTTGCCACACGGGCACCGCGGAACCGTCACGGTCAAACAGGAGCGCGTTCTAAAGATACCGAGTCCGGGAGGCGTTCAGACTACAGCGTTATACTTTACTGAGCGTTCATAATCATATTAACGGCAAAACTCGTCGGGAAGTTTTTCTCCCTCGCCAGCTTTTCAGCCAAGCCCTCCGCTGCGCCCGACTCGCGGCCCGGGCAATGGGGAGCGCGAAGGGACCGCTGGTGCGGGAGGGCAGAACGGCCCCCGAGCCCACGGCAAAGAAACTCCTCTAAAGCAAATACCTGCGTGCTGCAGCTGTGAACAAAATACACGTGCGTACGCAACCCGTCGCTCCTGGTTGGTCGGTTTGTTTGGACCGTCCGTAATTTGAAGGCAGCCAAACTAATTTATTTGCCGTGAGCGATAACATGAGGGAGATCACAGCCCTCGGGTCAGAGCGCCGGGCTCAGTTCCGTGTCCCCACGCTCCCGCTGAGGTCGGCGGTCACTGCAGGAGCAGAAGGGAAGCCAAATCATGCACGAGGCCAAAGCAATTCTTTTTGTCTTTACAATCAAGTTATAGACTCCATATAGCATACGGAGGTTTGCAAGTGGACATCTTAACACAGATAGAGCAGCGTAAGCGTGCCACAAACATAGACTCTCGTAGAATAAAATTAATATCAAATATAAAGCATTTGAACCAAATCAAGCCTTAAATGCGATAATTACTTCCTTCAAAGGAGACTTACCCAGGCTCAATGAGGTCTTTGCTAGCAGCATTTTTTTTTATATATAAAGAAAAATGCCAAAATATCTACAATTTGATGAGAAGGCAAACTTGATTAATTAAGGAGAAAGTCCCCACTGTTAGGGAGTACTGAAAAATATACCAGCAATTAATATGCAGTACATATATGTATACCCATACTTACAAATATAAACACACACGTACAACCTGGACAGTTCATGTTAACTGAGGGAAAGGCCAAATAATACATTCAAAATGATCACCACATACAGGTACACTTTAAAAACACAGAGACAGCAATTGTTATCTGTTGCAAAAATGTATTTGATTACTCGAGTAAAATTACAGTATCTCTGCTGTTAGTAAGTATTAAATGTTAAAGAAACTGGACCTCTTTTTCCTTTCAACTTTCCGAGAAAGTGCATGTAACAGTCCAAGGTTCCCCCTGCCCCCATACCTAATACAAAATAAACAGACACTATACTTGTTCCCTTAGTCAAGGAGTAGGGCTTGGTCTTGTAAGGAACGTATATACATTTTAATGAAAGTGATGTCTTATTGTATATACAGGAGCATCTACAGTTGTCCACGAGAGTTGTTCAAGATGCTATACTTAGCAGCATTGTGAAAGTCCAGCACATCTTCTAGAATGAATATACCTACAAGGCAAAATGTTACGTCTCAGTTTCAACTACCAAAACAACACTTCAGTATCTCCTCTAATAATCTGCGTGCTTATTACTGTACAGAAATGTATTAACATTTAAGACGACTCAAGTAAAAAGCACAATACAAATAACAGTTCAAAACGGAAAATGTTAAACCTACAAAAATTAAAGCAGTTTTAATTTTATAATAAAAATCAAAAACTGAGCTGTGTAAAGGACCCACACCGTTCAGTCTATATTCTTTCAGTCCTTTTCTTAATTCTGTTTGGAAAAATTAAACAATGTGTTTTGCTGATAAAACTTCCAGCAGGATCAAAGTGTACATTTATATACAGATTTTTATTAGAGATCTAATGCATCACTGAGGCATTGCATCAATACCAGAGTTCATGTTAAACTGGGTATAGAAAATAAGTTAATGCCAGAATAAGATCACCTAGCAGAACAGACTCGCAACTGCCATAAATGTTACAGCAACTTTACAGCACTCTAGTCGATTAGTATTTAGTTCAAAATACAGGAGACCAAAGTTAATGCTTGCATTTGTTTGCAAAGCAAGGTTATATCACTAATAAATAAGCTCTCTTAGAACTCTAGAAGTAGAACATGGTACAAAAAAAAAAAAAAAAAAGTCTCTGTAATGTTGTAGCTTGCAGTTTGAAAAACGCAACCCTAGGTTGCACTATTTGCAGGAATGTTATGTATAGTTCTTCTACTAATTTGTTACAATTTCTTTGTTGTCTTCCACGAAACGCGTAAAGCGGAAGTTTGTCCCGTTCTCATTGCTTGCCATTTTCTCCAGACCAGCTAGAGGTGCGTTGGGTTCCGAACTCGGGAGCTTCTCCAGGCTTCCCGTCAGGCCGCTGATGGGTGAGCTGCCCCCGTTGCCCAGGCCCCCCGGCGGCGGAGGGATGCCGCCATTCTGGATGACGGAGATCTCGTTGGTCTTCATGGCCAAGCCATTGGAGAGCGCTGCTGCGTACTGGTTCCAGAAGCTGGACGGGTCTCCGTTCCCTGACCGTGCAGCCAAATCCTTCTGGAACATTTCCGGGAACTTTACAGGATTGCCTCCTAGGAACGTCATGGGGCCATCTACGGAAAGTCGCCTGCCTCGCCTTGCGGGAGTGCTGTTCCACATGTGAGTGCCCATGTGAACCTGGAAAGAGAGAAAGAAGAAAGAAAGAAAGAAAGAGTAGCAGTTGGCAAACTTGTTTTCATCGTGGTGTAGGCAGAAGTCCGCAAACGTGTCCAGTCCTGTTACATAATAAAGCAGTAAAGGCAGCGGATGCAGGGCACCATTTCCCACCCGGAGTAATAAACAAGCTTCTTCTGGATCAGCTCAGCACCATCACCCAGCATAACCTGTCTTCCTCCTGAACAGTATGTCACTTCTTACTCTTTTTAAATTATTACATGTATTTAGCTTATAATGACTTTGTGTTACTCCATCAATTGCAGATAGCTGCTTTTGGGGCTAGAATTGCTATGTCCACTTTCATTGCAGTGGCAAGTATTGTATTTGACACCCTTTTCCCTATAAACATCCTCTTCAGACAGGCAGAAAGTATCCTTTGCTGATTGCTCATCGGAGAGCCTCGTGTATAGACAGAATGGCCTGAAAGTAATTATTCATCTCACATTACTGGCAGCAACCTCTAGAGAAATACTCTGTCAACAGAAAAATGTACACAGTAAAGTGCTCAACTGGTGTTCTAAAACTTAAGTATATTTGCTCTTCCAAACACATATCAGTAGGAAATGTTAGTTATATAATCAATTAAAGTAATGCCCATTAGTTCCAGAATTATGTTGATAGTTTTTTTAAACAATCATCGTTTTACATGATAGTTACAAAAAAACAACACATTTGAGAGCCTTTCACTTCTAAAAGAGGCGTGCGAGTTACTGAACGCATTTCTTTCTTTATTAGTACTGCCTACCAACATATGGCTGTCCTCTTTCACGCTCCACATAGATGGTCTCTGCTAGGTGAATTTTGATTACGCATCAAAAACAGATCACACTTCGGACCTGCTGCCAATGCAAGCACTCGACAAGAGCCCATCTATCTAGTACTATCACTCAGTTTATCATACCACAGATACCTACAGGTACTGTGCTTGCAGCATTAATCACTGTGAACTTTGGGGGGAAAAAAAAAAAAAAAAAAAAAACCAACACAGCAAGGACAAAATGAAACCTAAGAATAGCAAGAGGAAAATGTACCTTCAGATTGCCTTTTGTTGTGAATGCTCTTCCACATATAGTGCAGGCAAAAGGTTTCTCACCAGTGTGCGTCCTTTCGTGGATCTGCAGAGCGCTGGAGGAGGAAAACGTTTTCCCACACGTGTTGCAGTAGTGCTGTTTGGGGGTTCTTCTGGGGAGAGCAGGCAGCAGGACAGGGGACGTGGCAGAGGACAGCGGCCCCGAAGCAACTAGAGCAGAGGGTGTTTCTTTGCCGTCCTGAGGGGAGCTGTGCACAAAGCCGTTAACCTCTGTCTTTATGAGTGATGACAGTGAATTAGCAGGCATGACCGAAGAGTTCTGATTAGGACCGATACTGGAATTGGGCTCAAAAAGTTGTGATGGTAGATCTCGCATTTGATGTGTCAACATATGTTGCTTCAAATTACCCTTTGTGGAAAAGCCACGATTGCAAACTGTGCAAATAAATGGTCTCTCTTTGGTATGACTTCTGTAATGAATGTCCAAGGCACTCTGACAAGCAAATGTTTTGCCACAAATGTCACATGCGGTGTTTTTAAATTTACCTCTATCTCTGAAAGGAAAGAGCATACTCAGAGACTCTTCTTTAATCATTTTATCAGTGTTACTAGATGTCAAGTCCAAAGCACCACTGTTTGCAGGGGTTGGAGACAAACCATTGACAAACTCACTTGCTAAAGCTCTTACTGGTTTCTCTTCAATACTTGGTGACTTGTGGTAATCGTTAGTGCTGTTGGATGGGGACAAGGCCTGCATGGAAGAGGTAGACTCCGAGACAGCAGGACTTCCAGCACTTTGGCTTTCCATGTCACCACCGACAGATGATGAATCGTTAGTCAAAACATCCCCTTCCACTGACCCATTTTCTACTGACTTTAAGCTTGCCTGAAGTTGTTCAGCAAGTCCTGCATTGATCATCTTCATCTGATTCTCCAAAGCAGCAATACTTGACATTTCCAGGGGCAGAGGGGAAGAAGACAAGCTGTCTTGCGATGCATCTGCAGATTTCGGAGTATCTGGCACGCTGCTGTCAGGACAGTCTTCCATGTTCTCATCTGAGAAGTTGTCTAAATCATCAAAATTCTTATCATCAAAAGATCCCGTATCAGATTCCATTGACTCGGGATAGTTTTCGGTGACCGGGGTGTTTGGGATCTGCCCTCCCATGTGCATCCGGATGTGCTGCTGAAGCACAACGGCATTGGTGAATTTCTTCTGGCAGATCGGGCATGAATGTTGTACTCTCAGTGGGGGCATGGCCCGGTGGACGCTGTAATGAGTCTTTAAGTTGCCTTTAGTAGTGAAAGCGCGTCCACAGATCTTACATTTAAATGGCCGCTCACCGGTATGAGTGCGATAATGCATTTTCAGTGCGCTCTGGCAGCTGAGAACTCGGTGGCAAATGATACACTCATTGGGATCGGTTGCCTTTTTGTCGATGTTTTCTACCAGTTGCTGCAGTTTCGACGTTTCAGACGCTGGCGTCGAATCCAACAGTCCTCCAAATGGAAACTTTGCCTTAAATTGCTCTGACATGAGAGGCATCAGTGGGTTTGTAAAAGCGGCGATGCCGCCGGAGCCCGAGTCTGCTGCCGGTGAACTCACAGAGCTGCTCATGTTAGCAACGGAGTTTGAACTTTGAGGGTTTTCTTCCATTTTACCGTTTGAGGTAGGCAAAGCACCAGCCTCTACCTCATCAGAAAGTCCATTGGAAATTTTTGATGCGGGATCAGCGGTTCCCGAGTCACTCTTGACGGAGCAGGGAGGGCTAGCGGAGGGATGGCTAATGGGAATCGGCTGAGGCTCCTCAGTTTTGATGAACGGGGTCAAGCTCGGTATCGTCGGTGGGAGTGGCAGTCCCACAGAAGTGGTGAGCGTGGAGAGGACTGGCTTGCTGTCCAGCCAGCTCGTGACAGGCTTCTCTGGCGGTATAGACATCCCGTAAGGAATACCCGTGCTTGTAGGAATATTGTCCAAATGCTCTGGCACTGGGTACGGATTCATCTGAATATGAGGATATTTTTCTTTGTGCCGCTGAAAGTGGACTTTTAAGTTTCCCTTTGTGGAGAACCTGTTTCCACATATGTTGCATTTAAATGGCCTCTCGCCAGTGTGAGAACGTAAATGAATCTGCAAGGCACTGTCACTCCCAAACACTTTAGCACAGAACCTGCATTTATGCTTAAAGAACGCCTCGTCTGAATTACTTTTTGCTTCAAAAGCAGTTACATTTGGTGGCTTGCTTTTTCTTTGCTGTGCCAAGGCAGTCAAGGAGTTTAAATCCTCTGCAGGTGTTCCGATATTGGACAAGGGGCTGGAGAAAATAGAGTTACTAGGGGTGGGCTGAGGTAGAAGTGGATTAGATGCAGGACTTAATAAACTGCTTATTGCAAAAGCTGGTGAAGATGATGCCGATACTGGTGGGTTGCTGAGCTGTGAGCCACCAATACTTGAAGCCACTTTTTCTGAGGACGGTGTTGTAACTGCTGCTGCCAGGATGTTAATATTTGGAGAAGAGCCACTGCTGGATGGAATTAGAGTGCTGCCAGGGTTGCTCTGAGGTAGCTGTATAGGGGGTAGCTGTTTCACACCACTGATGCTGGCAGATTGACTAGCAAGGCTTTGTGCTAATCCAGCTGCTGCGGCCAGCTGCTGGGATAAATGGGAACTTAATGTGGACAAGGGGTTGGCAGATGCTCGTAAAGTACCTTGAGACGGGCTTGAAGACGTTGGCATGTCCGTATTTTGGGAAGCCAACAATAATATTTGGTGACGAATTTGTTCAATCAGTTGCAACTGGTGGATCTGCTGCTGCTGTAAAGCCAACAGTTGCTCCATCAGGGCAGGTACAGCAAGCTTGTTGTTCGACGCACCGTTACACCTTGCTTCCTGCGAGAACTGTGCTACTGCCACTTTAGTACTCTGAAGATTTTCAATTATTACGTTACTGTTTATTACTGAAAAGTTGCCTAACGTCGTCAGATCCCCTATGTGAGGTAGAGAGGTTGTTACAGCTGAGGTACCCATTGTGGAGCTGTTACTGCTTGTAATACTATTGTTGACACTCTTGGAACTGCTACTGCTATTGTTAATGCTGGAAGCCTCCACATCCATGGATTCTTCCTTGTCAAGTTTGTTACGCTCTGAAAGGTCACTGCAGTCTACTTGATCTGTGTTATTAACTGTGTCATTCATCTGTTCATCAGGATTATCAGAAGGGGAACTAGGAGGGAAGGTTTCAGGAGAAGCTGGATTTTCATTCACAATTAAAACTAATTGATTTTTAGTACAGTTCTTCTTGTGTTGCAGGAGATCTGATAATTCAAAGAACTCAGCACAGCACCTGCCACAGACATGGGCGTCCTTATTCTTAGTGGTTCGATTTCCTTGACCCTTTTCTGTGTCTCCTAAAACATCAAAAGATGATGGATTAGAAACTGAACAGTAATAAAAAAAAAGAAAAAATCTGCTGGACATTTTATTTAAAAGCAGTTTTTTATCTACCACTCTAAAAAAAATAGACTAAGATGGTACATGGAAATAGATCGATATTTCTACTTCA